>JAOTQJ010140102.1:20611-38659 GCA_025642045.1 Solanum sejunctum | reverse complement strand
AACTAGCTCCAATGTAAGGTCAATCCAAACTTAGACTTCCGGATGTTCAATGTCTACACAATTACAATAACGCCAACGATTATTATCCATATCGTGCCTTTATTCCTAACTTTTTCGTTATAAATTTATAAAAATTTTGACAACATTTCCCCTTAAAATACACTATCTCGAGATTTCAACTCAGCTCAAATAATCAATCAATCAACAACAACAACAACCCCTAACATCAATAAACCTTTTCCAATACCACCACCACATCAAAACGCCACAAAATGCTATTGCGACGTAAATAGCAAAACAGGGCAGCAGTGAATCAAAATCATATCTACAATATTAAATCCTACCAATATACTCCAGAAACCACAATACATTACCCCCAACGCCCAATGCAAACCCCCAACACTAAAACATAACATTATACCTTCGACGGGACTCCAATTCAAGCTAACGTTCATGTAATTTTTCAAATAGTTTTCTAACACTTCCTTCACCCCATAAAGACTATTTATATGACAAATAAACACAAATACATGACAACAATACAATATATAGCCATATGTAAATTTGTTCCCAATTCGACCACAAATTTGAAATTCATAATTTCATTAACAATCAATCCTATTTTTGCGTTTTACCTTCATTTTAACACATTTCTAACACCTTAACAACCTTTAATTAACATAAATAAAGATAAAAATCAACATACCTTTCAATCCTTCATACATCCAAATCCTTCGTAGCCGCTAAACTACGTGTTTTCTTGACCAACCAATGCCACCACGTTACTTAGGGATTCAATATACCGAGCTTGAAGCGTCAAATAATTAAAAACACGAAAAAATAGAATTTTTTTGAAACCCACTGTAGCAACCTGAGAGGCCTACAACTTTGCTCAAAATTTTTGTTCAAAGTTTTCTAAGTGTAAAATTGTTGATCTTGTACAAGATACATGGTTATATATATAGACAACAAGCATGCAACTTGGACCAATCAAAGGAGTCCATATACAGTTGACCCCACCTCAAATTATAATTAAGGACTAAACTTAAAAGAAATTTTGCATTCGGTCCCAAACTTTATTAAATTGAACCAATTAAGGACTTTCGGGTTAAGTTAAGTTACGGGTTCTAACAAGTGCGACCAACTAATACATCTATCACAAGAATTAAGTAAACACATAAGTCCAGGAACATAACAACATCGTCAAATAGGTCAATAATTAAAGCTAAATAATCTGCAAGCAGTAAGATGGGATGAATGTAATGTATGGATGGTACTGGAAAAATCAAGACATCGCACAACTTGTGGTATACACCTACCAAGCCAAGGCTCCCAAACAAGACCCATGATACCAGTATGTCACCACTTGCCACCTAACCTGTGGTCAAGATTTTTAAAAGTGTCACAGTTTCTTGCAGAAAGGTGTTTCCACAATCGCAACTTTCCATGCTCCATGATATAACGTACGGGGATGAAGGTGTGTCAATATCAAAAATGGAGGAGCATAATTGACTCAATACAGGTCTAAATGTGATAAAGTTCCCAAAAGTCAAATTTTATGATCAAAACTCTTTTAAAATAGTCAATGGAAAGAAATCCTTTTTAAACACAAGCAACAACCCTTTAAAATTTCTTTTGTTTCTTGAAATATGCCACAAATAACGATTCATCTCAAGTGATTCATTCCTAAAAAGCATCTCATACCTTAGTGCATTTTATTTTTCAAGTATCTCATTTCTCAAATTATTTACCCAGTATCTCATTTTTTAAATCATTTCACAAAGTATCTCATTTTGCAAATCATTTAAGAAATTTCCAATTTCTCATATTATTTCATAAAGTATCTACTTTTACAAATTATTTCACAAGTATCTCATTCCGTAAATCAATACACAAAGTATCTCATTTCGCAAGTAATTTTACAAGTATCTCATTTCTCAAATTATTTCACAAAGTATCTTATTTCGTAAGTTATTCATTGTCTAGAAGATGGATCATAATTACCAATATAGAACAGTTTCATGACCGAGCATAATAACCGGTAAAATTCTCCTCATGGGCATCACAATACAACAACAATTTAATAAAGATATGATCCCATCCTGTAGTCCAAAACATAAGAATGACCCATTTTCCAACCCCAATCTAAAGAGGGATAGCCAAACCTACTTTAACAGTCAAAACTGCACCCGAACACCTCTAATTAGAGAATTTCACTCAAATTCCAACTCTAGATTAATTCTTCACTATAAAAATGTAAAGTACGCATTAAAAGGAGTTCATTGATACCCATATTGGAAGATTTTAAAACTAGAGTCAAATTTGTCCAAAAATCACTCAAAATTCAAAAAGGATAAAATAAAATTTTTATTGCACAATCACATTCTACAAAAAATAAGGAGTTCATGGGTGAAAAATCAACAACACTAAGTAAAAGTCAAGTTCGAAATAACCATCTTGCCCGAAGTTAAGAATCTCGAAAAACCATGATATTTGAAGTTACAATCCAATAATTTGAAGATGAAATCATAAAATAATTGATGAAATTAAAGATTTTATATAATAAATCACTTACCCATTGAATTTCTCGAAAAATGCTCTTCTCAAATCGCCTTTTCCAAGCTTAAAAACACAAAAATGACTAAATTAGGTCTAATCCCAAATTTACATTATACAGGCATTATTTAATCTTTGTGAACATGGTCCCCACCTTCTTGAATGTGGAGTACAAAGTTCTTGACTCTCCGCGATCGTGAAAGGGTCTGTCACAAATAAAGAACTTCTAAATGCATCTTTTCATGAATAAGATTCCTCCTTCGCAAGTGCAGCGGTTATCAAACAACACCTTTAGAGGGTCGTACTATGAAAATAAAGGAAGGCTATACATCAAACTTCAACAATCATAAAATAATACAAAGTTACAGAATGGACCCTAAGAATTTGTTTGGAACTCCATAAACACAAAGCATATATGCTAACCTACTAAATTCAATATTCCAAACTCAATGGAACTATAATAAATCAAATCTGTAGTCTCCTTGACCCTTGTAAGCCCTCTCACAAAACTCAAACAAATATTTTATGGCATATTTCTTTAATATCCCGAAATCTATGCATTATTTCGCAAATATGACTTCATATTCTTATTGAAGAGGCAAAATTATGTAAAAAATGCTTATCCACAATGTAAAGGTTGCTGTCAAGAAATAATTTTTTTGATAAAATTGCACAAACTAGTAGGGTTTACGACAGGTCCGCATCTCAGACTTGCTGCTCTATAGATCAAAATCTCTCAAAATATTTTGTTTCAGTAGAGGGCAATTGGCTAATAGTCCAATTGCCATAAAAATGAGATTCCCTCATTATTTAGAATTTTTGTGTTTAAAATCACACAAAAACTCTCCCAAAACCCTCTCTAGTCTTCACCAAATTTTTCATCCAATCTCAAGGCTATTAAGAACCTTCTTTCGACTTCAAGAACACAAGTGAAGCTCAAGGTTTTTCCTCATGTTTGTGGGTTTGATTCTTGGTTTCTTTTAATCAAGAAGTCCTTTTCGAAACTAAATTTTTAATTACACAAATTTTCAAACTTTGATTTATGAGTAACTGTATGTTAATTGATATTTGTATAGATTATGGTTATTCATGCATTTTTATGATTGTTTATAAATATTTATCAAGGTTTTACATTATTAAATGAAATATTGAACTTGCAAGATTTAACCTAATCTATACTTTCAAACTTAGAAATCTCTTATGGGTTAATATTAGTTTGATCCTATACTGATTAATTGATTATTTTAAGTCATCTTATGATTCAGTTACTTGATCTTAAGGTTATATGACATACCCAAATATGAATTATGTTGATTTATGATTTTTGGATATTGACCTTTATGTCATGGACTTGAGTATCTGATTTTGAACAAGGACAAGAACTATAAGCTTCAAAATAATATTGGGTGACTGAAGACTCACTTTGAATTATTCCAAATTTATGTTATGGAGCTATTCCTAAGTACAAGTTGAATATATTTTGATAAGGTAAGACCATTTGAATTAAGTTGAGTTTTGATTAATTTGATTATGTATTGTCTGTTTTAGTGGGATGTTGACTTAACACTGAATTAGTTAGGAGTGGGTCTCAATCTAAGGGGTCTTTATATGAATCTTCTAATCTCATAACTACGTGTCACCATACAATATTTTTATTTTTCCTTTTTACGCCTTCCAACTAGTGTATCCATCTTGTATTTTCATTTCTTGAATTCATCTTAGCATGTAGGCTCACTCTTTGGCTGGTACAGAGTATAACATTGGTATTCCATATTAGAGCTAATATGGTTTTGTCAGTTATGATCTTATTCCCACACCTAATTGCTTATGTCTTTCCTTTACTTTATCATAGCATTATTTTATGCTTTATTTTGAACTAATTATATTGTTAAGGCTTCGGATTGGACATATCTGGTATGTATTCTTTGTCATCCAATCTCAAGGCTATTAAGAACCTTCTTTCGACTTCAAGAACACAAGTGAAGCTCAAGGTTTTTCCTCATGTTTGTGGGTTTGATTCTTGGTTTCTTTTAATCAAGAAGTCCTTTTCGAAACTAAATTTTTAATTACACAAATTTTCAAACTTTGATTTATGAGTAACTGTATGTTAATTGATATTTGTATAGATTATGGTTATTCATGCATTTTTATGATTGTTTATAAATATTTATCAAGGTTTTACATTATTAAATGAAATATTGAACTTGCAAGATTTAACCTAATCTATACTTTCAAACTTAGAAATCTCTTATGGGTTAATATTAGTTTGATCCTATACTGATTAATTGATTATTTTAAGTCATCTTATGATTCAGTTACTTGATCTTAAGGTTATATGACATACCCAAATATGAATTATGTTGATTTATGATTTTTGGATATTGACCTTTATGTCATGGACTTGAGTATCTGATTTTGAACAAGGACAAGAACTATAAGCTTCAAAATAATATTGGGTGACTGAAGACTCACTTTGAATTATTCCAAATTTATGTTATGGAGCTATTCCTAAGTACAAGTTGAATATATTTTGATAAGGTAAGACCATTTGAATTAAGTTGAGTTTTGATTAATTTGATTATGTATTGTCTGTTTTAGTGGGATGTTGACTTAACACTGAATTAGTTAGGAGTGGGTCTCAATCTAAGGGGTCTTTATATGAATCTTCTAATCTCATAACTACGTGTCACCATACAATATTTTTATTTTTCCTTTTTACGCCTTCCAACTAGTGTATCCATCTTGTATTTTCATTTCTTGAATTCATCTTAGCATGTAGGCTCACTCTTTGGCTGGTACAGAGTATAACATTGGTATTCCATATTAGAGCTAATATGGTTTTGTCAGTTATGATCTTATTCCCACACCTAATTGCTTATGTCTTTCCTTTACTTTATCATAGCATTATTTTATGCTTTATTTTGAACTAATTATATTGTTAAGGCTTCGGATTGGACATATCTGGTATGTATTCTTTGTCATTATATTTACTTATTTTATTGGATGCCTGCATACTTAATATATTCTAAATTACTAACCACATTTTGCCTACAAGATTATAATCATGCAGGGACAGGTGATCTACCTTATCCTCCTCCTCTTGGTTAGGTTGATCTTGATGATTATGAGATTTTGGTGTGTTCACATTCTCTAGGAACGAAGCCCTTATCTTCTAGATTTGTTTTTGATATTTCAGACACATTATGTTTTTTCTTTTATGACTTTGTGTTGAGGGATCTAGACTTAAATGTTTAGAGGTGTATTATGACTACTACTTCATTTTGATTATGTTTTGAACTAGTAAGTTCAACTTATACGTTTAGCTATGATTTGTCCCTTGGTCCCATTCCCCATCTCATAGTGTCACTCATTTATTATTCACTATTTAAACCTATATAGTGCATATGTTATCTAAGAGGCTCATTGGGACCTTTGGGTTCTAATTAACAGTGTCAGACCTAGTCCCTCGCTCGGGTTGTGACAACCTAAAACCCAATGAGTTGCAACTATACTACTTCTACAGCTTAAAAAGACCAAAATGGCCTCTCAAAAAATATGATGAAGACTCTATAAGGCCTTAAATCATCTCTTGAATCCAACAGAACCATTAGAATTCTAATCTGAGTATCCAATTCAAAACACAAGCCAAAGTCAAGCCTTTTATCAAATTTCAACAAAATTTCAAACTCAGCACCTCAAATCCATGAAGAAATATCAAAGCTAATTTCGACAACTCTCCTAGACCAATTATCAAATTCTAGAACTATTGGAATAGATGAATTCCATTTCAATACTTGAAACTCTAAATGACCTCAAAATCCAAAATCCAGAAACTTAACCGGACTTTAAAACTCAAATCTCTAGCAAAAACTTAATCTTTAACCAATTTTTCAAAAACTAACTTTCTCAACCAATCAAATGGGGATTGAGAGAATTATCCAAAAGGTAAAATGATAAATTTTTTAAAGAATTTTCAAACATAACCATTAGGGTCATTACACTAAGTGATGTTGATCATTAGTGACATTGGATCTCAGGGTCATTCTATTTACTTAATCCATTATTTTGCTTATCTATATTTGTTATTCTTAATCAATCAAGTTATCGCATATAAACCTCATGTTTTTGTTCATTTTAATTCACATATTCTGGACCCACATTTATAAATCATTGGGCAAGTTATTTTGAGCCAAATGCTTTATTACTTATTGATTTTTTTTATTTTTAACATCAAATTGATGAATTTTAATCAAAAAATTTGAGGTATTATTCATGAAACCTTATTTTATAAAAATGATAATTATGAGTTGATTTGAACATTATTTTAAAAAAAATTAAACTAGTGGATTTCTAATGTCTCAAGCAACATTTTTATGCAAACGTTTTTAGATTTCAACCCAATTTTTTGGTATTGAATTTTTGAGCCATTTTGCCCATATTCTCAAAATTTCTTGATTTTCGCATCATCAGACTTAAATTTTGATTGTGAATCATTATTTGAATAGATTATGGTATTTTAAATAATAATTAGAAGGGGATGGATATAGTGTTGGATTTATTTCTTTACTTTATCGAGGCAAGTGGATTCCCAAATCATATTAAGTTTATTGAACCTTGTATTCTTCTTTTATTTTGTGTGTGTGTTGGAGAGTAATAGGGTTCGAAAATGAATAAATCTTTAAGAAATTGACTTGATAAAGGTGATAGATCAATAAAATGTGTATATGATAGAACGTGATATGTTGACTCAGCGATTTGGTATATGATTGATGATGTTCCTTTAAGTGTTTCAAAATGTTTGTCGATGATACTGATTTTCATATTGAGATAATTGATTTATTATGTCATCTTTATTGATGATAATTATAAATGTCTTATACCGACTCAAGTGTTGAGTAACGATGATTGCAAATGACTGAAGTAGTTTTTTAGGCTTTATAAATATTGATACAAGTGTTGTATAATATTGATATTATGATGAAATTATTGAAGAATTCTAGTGAAATAATGATTTCTCGATGAGTAGTCTTAAAAAGCAATGATAAAATGATTTTGAAAAGTTGAAAAATGATGTGATATTATTATTAAATAGCTTCATTGAGGAAGATTCTATTTGATTGGATGATTATTGTGTAGACTCTTTGCATATTCTCATTCTCATTTGTTGTGTCAAAATGAAATATTGAATGAGTCTTACTATTGACGTAAAGCAGATTGGAAATATTCCCTGCTAGATTGAGTATGATATTGAGAAAAAGGAGCCAAAGTCTTTATAGACTGGTGTTAATTGCTGAGTTTTCTTCCAGAGTCCAGAGTTTTTTTCAGCGAGTATAGTGATAATCGAGGTCTCTTTCAGTGAGTGTGTTGATTGCTGAGACTCTTTCGACGGTCAATTTCTCTTCTGGTGAATGTGTGATTGTCGAGGTGTTTTCAACGGTCGAGGTCTCTTTTGGTGATGATTATTGATACGTGTTCTAAGTATAGCTCCCATGGGTTACTGTCTTATTATAACTGTAGATATATACATTTTAGGATAGATATGTATCTTGATTACTGCATTGTATTACGTCATTTGCACTTCATTACATTCCATGACATTTTATTTCATTATATTAATATGGATGCTTGGATGTAGCGTGATTTGATTGTTAACTCTGTATTTTTAAATTATCAGAATCAATCTATTTGATATTTTGTATACCTGGATTTTGGATGTGTATATTGGCTAACCTAAATGCACATTGTAGGTATGGAGGTTGGTTGGAGGGGAAAGAGTACAAATGTTCTTTTTTCTAAAATCGTGTCTAGATTTTCTTGCTGGGTACTACATTCTTTGGTACTCCCCTTTACTTCTACACCCGTGTGCAGTTTGTGAGCTATCACGACCCAAAATCGGATCGTGGCTTAAGAAAAGTAAACAAAGATAAAACATCCAGAACATTTAGATTAAAATCCCAAAACCTGGAGTAATGAGTACAAGAGCTTCTACATAGTATAAAGAGTAGATACAAGCTGTCTGATGAAAGGAAAAACAAAGTTTGATATAAAACCAACAAATAGGTCTAAATCGTACAATGAGGACTTAAAGTTTGAGCCTTACCACTGTGATTTGGGAAGGATGAGTTTGCTCAAGTGAATTAACTACTGCGGGGGTGTCCCTACGCTCGATCTACAGGGAGGAGACATAGTAGGGGTGAGTATGCTGAAATATACCCAGCAGGTTCAACCGACTAAATAGGAGAAATTGAATAAGCATGTAATAACTAAGGACCTATACACCTGCAATGAAAAGGTAATAACACAATACATATAGCTGTGTAAGAACAAATAAATATAGCAAGTATAATCAGTGATGTAGTGCAAATAAAATGTATGAATGCAATGCATGGGATGGAATCATGATTGTCACACGATTGCTGTACACATCTACAAGGCTAGAGTTACATGTGGAATCCATGGGGATCTCGCAGACTGTATATAGAAATCTCTCAAACTTTCTACCTGCTCATGGTCAAAGGCTAGTACAATATCTCAGCCTTACCACCTCTTCGTGGTTAAGCAGTTTCAAAAAGTGGTAGAATCTCACCTTGCAACTTCCTCATAGTAAAGGGTTTTTATAAAGATGTTACAATATCTCAATCCTTGCAACCTCCACGTAGTCCAGGTGAATGCATGCCAGTGCCACATATCAATATATATATGACAATAATATAATAAGATAAGTGATAAGGAATAATCATAGAGTCAGAAAGGTAATGCCAAATGTCACAACTAATACCACAAGCCATCAACATGTCTTAAATCACCACACTCTCAGCAATAAACAAGGATACCAATGATACCATATTTTGCAAATCCCAAAATATACACATCATTCCCAGAAAGTATCTCAAATATAATCACTTACCACAAAATTTTGCAAATGATACCACAAGTCTCATATTATCACAATAACGTCAAAAATATCTCATATCTCAAGAACACATCTATATTTATCGACAAAGTCCAAAGCACCAAATTCTACTACAACTGATATCACATATTCGCCAAAATAATATTATACCATCCAATTAATCATGAGACAATCCAAACCTTACAATTGTCACATAAAGATATCCAATAACTCAAACCCTATCCCGAAAAGCTTAGCCGAAACTACCTCGATCCTGAAATCGCACTCGACCTAACCTACCGCACAATCAAGCCATCCAAAATCGAGCATGAATCAACCAACCACTACAAGAGTAGATAACACGTGTTAAGAGATGAATTTCAATACCCATATTTGCATGAATTGGACTGAGGAGCAAAATGGTCAAAATTAGGGCTAAATTTTGAGGTTCACAAATCTGGAATCTGACTAGAATTTGTGATTCTACACAAAAAAGAGTTCGTGGGTGGAAATCTCACTAAAATTGATCTCAAATTGAAGGAGAAATCAATAATTAAAGTTTTCAAATCATAGAGATGAAAACCCCTAATTTTTTAACGATAAAAATCATGCAATTCAAGACAAAATCAAGAGTAATGTGATGGAAATTAATTAAACTAAACATAGAAACACTCACCCAAAGGTTTATCCACAAAGATCCTCATTCAAAATCATCCAAGAAAGCTTGAAATTGTTAAAAAAAATGAAAGCAAAATGATGTCTTCTTGATTTTAAAACTTATCTAGAAATTTAGTCATTAACAAATGAGGAACCTAAGAAAATACAAACCTCTGCGATCATGGGGAGGGAGCCTCCAAAGATGGGACCTTAACCCTACACTCCTCCGCAAAATGCATGGATGGGTCTTTGAATATAGAGGTAACTAACATTAATCCTCTGCGAATGCAAAGACCCTTCCTACGATTGCAGCGAAGAAAAGAGGAATGTACAAGATTTCCAAACCAACTGTGTGTTTTAACTAGGAACATACCTATGGGTTCTATTCAAAACTCAATACGCACAAACTAAACATTTATCCACCCAAGAAATGACATTCCAAACTCAATAGACCTATCATAATTTGATTTTGATATCTCGTCAACCTAGTTACTACCTACTGGTAATGTCACAACCCAAACCTAGGGCCTAGACATGACATGGCAAATTCGAACTCGACAAACATCATGCAGGCATAGAGTATGTGTTAGTATGTTTGAATGTACTAAGTGTGTAGGATGCAATGCAACAAGAGATAGACAACATAATCAAAATGCATAATTATATGCAAGAGATAGTACATTAGCAACATGGCATGCATGATCAATGCCTAAGTAAAACATGCTTAGATAGAACATAATACATGTGTAGCAAGAAACCATAATCATAGTCCAAACATCTAATAATTGGAATCCAAGGCTTAGCACCCCTTTGGAAGGTGATTGATGTATCTACCCCTCAATTGGTAGTACGGGCCTAGCACCCCCGACAAGGTGGTCAAGGTATATACCCCTCAACACGATAGTACGGGCCTAACACCCCTCTACAAGATGGTCAAGGTATATATCCCTCAATATGATAGTACAACCCTAGCATCCCCTGACAAGGTGGTTAAATTATATACCCCTTAACATGGTAGTTCGTGCCTAGCACCCCCGACAAGGCAATTGAGGCATAATACCCCCTCAACAAGGTGTGGTCACTTGCAACATTATAGATACTTTTTATGAATTCAAAATATACATACATTTCTTTCATCATCATAAAGTAATTTGACTCTTAGGCCATGCAATAGATCATTAATAACTCTGGAACCCTTAACTGAATATTTTATCAAACACTTGGTGGGTGTGTATTGCTAGTTCAAAACTATGACATTCAAGAGTGAATTTATGTGAGAAAACTTAATGTAAATCAATCCACCAACACTTTGCAATACTACAATGCAAGATACATTGAAATTCCTCATAAAAAATAATCATAGATCTTAGATTTATAGCGTATAAAATGCTTAAATAGTTAACATTTGTATGAACCCCCAACATAGTTCATAGTCAAATTCATAATAAGAAGTACCAATAGAAAAATTAACTTGAAAACATGTAATTTGTATAAAAAGGAAGATTAGGTACAATGGGTGAAAGGAACCAAAGGTTGAAACCCACATACCTCAACTTTGGAGATTTCCTTGATAAAGATTTGAATGAGAACTTAAAGCTTGAATGAATTTCTTAAGATCCAAAAGTGAGTTTGGGACACTTGATTTTGAATGAAATATTTGGCTAAGTGTTTGACAAGGTTTTGGGGAATGTCTTGAATGATATGGGTATGAAAAATGACGAAATATAGGTGTTTTTACACATAAGAAAGCTTAGGCCCAAGACCCCAAAGCCTTAGTCCAAAATAAGAAAGCTGGTAGCAAAATGCACTGCTCTAAAATTGGGGTTAGACCCATTCCCCAATCAATTTTTCTCCCTAATCAAGAATATGAATTTGAATTTTTAATATCACGCATGGATTTTGAGATATGAGGAAATTACAAATATAGGCATTTCGAGTCATATTTTAGGCATATTCTGGGGCGTTTCAATAGTGTAGGGTTGGGATATGTAATTCCTGGATCACCTAGGCAAATACCACATCGGAAAAGAGAGGGAAACTTGTGGGCTATTTAAGTGAAGGACTAGATCTAATACTGTGAAGCACCTTTTGGGGGGAGCCTAAAGGGACAAATCCGTGATGGGCTAGGCCCAAGAGTAAATAATACTTCACATTTTTGGGCCAGGTCATTACAAGTGGTATTAGAGTTGACTTTTGACTAGGACGATGGTATACAAAACCTCAGTGAGGACTTTGAGTCCCTATGGGGGGTAAGTGCAGGGACGATGATACGTAATGTCTAGATCACTTAGGCAAATCCCACTTTAGGTATGAAAGGGAGAGTTCTGGGCTCTTTAAGTGAAGAACTGGATATAATACTGTGATACGCCTTTTAGGGTGATCATAAAGGAAAAAATCCGTGATGGTCTAGGCACAAGAGCAAACAATACTTTCACATTGTTGGGCCAGATCGTTACAAGTAAAGCTCTTTAATACTAGTTAAAACTCAAAATATCAAAACTATCCACAAAAATGCCAAAAATTATGACGAGACCATTTCTAACATAAGTTTCATCATTCGAAACCACTAGAACTATCAGAATCTTGCTTAGAGCTTTTGAACTCCAAATATTGACCAAACTCAAACTTAGGTCCAAAATCTCCATTTTAACTCTAAATTCAGTTCCGTCACTTCTCCTAGAGGAAATTCAACATTTTAGAGTTGATAGAATTGACATATTTCTATTGCAATAACCAAACCTACAAATGGTACAAAACTCAATTTTTAACAACTTAAGCTTTCAAAAATTCATATTTTCTACTCTTTAAACATCAGCGCTCAGTTTCAACAATACAGATAGTTCAAGATAGGTCCAAAGCAACTTATGAAATGAAAAAAATATAATTTTTTACATATAAGCTCAAAATGATTGACAAGGTTATTACATCATTCACCAATAAAAATATTGTTCATCCTCAAATATAAAGAAAATTAAGGCACTTGAAGCCTCAAAAAGGCTAAGGTATCTGACCCGCCTGTCTGACTCTGACTCCAGTGGGCTCCTCTATTGGACGTGCCGCCACTAAACCTTTAATAAATGTATGTCCATTTTCCTCAACCTTGACCTTTCTACAAATATAGCTACTGCCTTCTCCTCATATGAAAAGTTTTAACTAACTGAACTAAATCATGAAAATCATATGTGACTCATCTGTAATGTACAGACAAAGCATAGAGACATAAAATACAAGATGAATTGCTGATAGCCTCAATGATAATGCTAATCTCATACGCAACCTTACCTACCTTCCTTAAGATCTTAAAATGGCCAATAATCTTACGGTGGAGCTTGACCTTCTTCCCTAACCTCTTCACACCCTTCATAGGTAGTATCTTCTGCTACATACATCCCCAACCATGAACTAGAGATCTAGTCTTACTATCAACAAAACTTTTCTTGCAGTTATAGGCTATCAAAAACCTACTATGTATCAACTGGACTCAATCTATAGCATCTCTGAGCAAGTCAACACGTAAACATCATCTGAACCTGAATCAAACTACCCAATAAGTGACCTATATCTCTGTAATAATATCTCAAACTATGCCATCTGAATACTGGAGTTATAATCGCTATTATAAGCGAACTCAGCCAAAGGCAAATGCATATTCCATCGGAACCTAAAGTCTATCAGACTTGCCCGAAGCATATCCTCTAATATCTGAAGAGTATGCTCAAATTGCCCATCAATATGATGGTGGGACGCTGAACTCAAATCCGATCGAGTACCCAAACCATACTGCAGATCCTTCCAAAAATGTAAAGTGAATAAAGACCCTCTGTCGAACACTATAAACATGGGTACCTCGTGCAATCAAATAATATCCTGGATATATAACCTAGCCAATTTCTTCATACTATAGTAAGTCTTCACTGGTAGGAAGTGAGTAAACTTAGTTAATCGTTCTATAGTCACCCAAACTGAATCAAGCTTATCCAATGCCATGGGTAAACCAAAGACAAAATCTATAATAATATGTTCCCACTTCCACTTGGGAATGGGCATCCTTTGCATCAAACCTCCACGCCTCTGGTGGTCATATTTTACTTGATGATAGTTCAAGCAAGTTGCCATAAATTTCACAATGTCTCTCCTCGTCCCACACCACCAATAATGTTATTTCAAATCATGATACATCTTTGCCATACTGAGATAGATAGATTGTCTAGCATAATGAACCTCTTCCAATATCAATCTTACCTAATCTTCTACCTTAGGCACACAAACTTGACCATTAATCCTTAAAATACCCTCTGAGTTAATTAGCCATTATTGCTTCACCCTCAACACGTTGTTATGATTCAAGCATAATCTAGCATTATCAAACTAGTGATCACACACCTGATGAAGTAATAAATACCTAGCCTTCACAAAGGCTAAAATGCTCTAAGGAAGAGAAATATCTAATTGAACCATCTTTCGAGCAAATGATTGAACCTTCAAATCTAAGGGCCTCTCGTCCGCCCTCAAGAATGTTAAACTCCTCATAGTAGAGCCCTTCTAGCTCAAATAATCTACCATCACAATAACCTTGCCCAGGTGATATAGAATCAAGATGTAACAATCTTTCAATAATTCCAACTACCTGCGCTATCTCATATTCAAATTAGGCTGAAAAAATATCTATTTGAGACTCTAGTGATAGCTAAAGATCTCATGATACACTCAATAGAGATAATACTATCATAACTTCAATAAAAATACCACCGCATCAAACTTTGAATCATGACTAGGGTAGTTTATCCCATGCACCTTCAACTACCTAGAAACATATGCTATCACTCTCCTATTTTGCATTAATATCCACCCAAACCTATTCCAAAAACATCACAATACACCACAAAAGGTACTCCCTTCTCAAGTAAAGCAAGAATAGGTGTTGAGGTGAATAAATCTTTAAACTATTGGAAGCTCACCTTATAATACTCTAACCACCAAAAAACCACATCCTTTTAAGTGAGTTTAGTCAATGGGCTACAATAGAAGAGAATCTCTGCACAAAACATTGATAATACCTCACTAAACCAATAAAACTCCAAATCTCTATCACAAATGTCAGCCCAATCCACTTATATACTACCGCTACCTTGGTCTGAGTACTATAATGCCATCTTTCATAACCACACGCCCAAGTAAAGATACCATCTCGAGCAAAACCTTATACTTTGAAAACATGGCATATAACTTTTCTTCTCTCAATATCTGAAGTACAATCCTGAAGTGATGCGTATGGTATAGATTATTGTCTTAGTCATATTTATTTACCTTAATAGCAAATTTTACCTATTTTCACTGTCTGGTTAGAAAACAAATTGATAGAGACTAGGTGCTTTAATGTAATTTTGTTATTTCATACTAATCCTTGGTCAAGAGTGCTTTTTGGTTGTGTTTTTTAGATTTTTGAATAGATATGCATGTGTGAGTTCATAGCTAGAATATAAGGGAGGATACAACCTAGAAAAGAAAGATCACAAAGATAACTGGCACTAGAAAAGAAAGTCCACGTTGCGGACTTGGTTGAGGACATTTAAAATGTTTTTGAATGAGCTAGAAGAGCAAAATACACTAGGTGAAGACAAGTCCACATCGTGGACTTTGAAGATGCAAGGACAAAGTCAAAAAATAGGATTTCATAGGCTTAAATATGAGTTTTAGTCATTATTTCATTATCTAACAACAGAAAGAAGAGACGAGAAACTTCACCCTAGGGTTATTTCTTTCATATTTTCTTTTTTTAATCCATTTTTTTGAATATTTCTTAGACTAATCTTGTGATTAAGAAAAACAATAAGCGAACAATTTCTCATAGTCTTGGATTTTATCTATAGACTATATTCTAGACTTCGATTTTATGATTTATGAATGGGTTTCGCATAATGACTCCTGTATTCCTTTGATCTACTCATTGTCTAGCCAACCTAAAATACACTTATTGTCTACCTTTGACTCGATAGACATTAAGGGGATAGAGGACATAATATATGGATCTCATTTGTTCTAGGAGACTAGGATGATTCATGCATGGGGGACTTGTGACACCTAACCATACACCTTACTTGGTTATAAAATAAGAAGATAACTTTAATGCATTTTCATTGATCATGCTTATCCCTGCTCAACGATGTAGTTAAGCTTTAGATGAGAATAAGCCAATAGAAGTTAGAGACCATGCTTGGTAAATTAAAACTCATATATTAGTAATTAATAACCCATGAATAATCATAGAAATTGAGGCTACAATACATGTCAAAATGGATGTAGTTCTAGAATCTCACTTAATTTCATAACTTCTCAACAAAACATTTGATCGGAGTAGTAGTTTAATTTTGATATTTTTGGTAGGAATAATTTATAACCATCTTTTCTTGACAACACACATCACACAATCTTCTTTTGATAAAAATTGAAATGCAATTGAAGTCCTTTGGGTTTAATATCCTGGCTCTTTTAGAGTCAATATATTATTTGAGTAGATCGCTTACTTGCATGTGCTAGGGAAGCAACAAGTTGTTATCACCATTGTTCGGGACTTTATGTAGCAATTGATTATTTTTCAAAAGTTGATTTGTTTTTGTAGTGTTTACCACACTTGATCTTAGTTGCATTTTTGGTTGTAGGAATTTAGACTGATCCATTAGTAGAACCAAAACCTTATTTTCGGCAAAGTAGGAGAACTGCAGGACTTTTATATCAAATTCCACTAATTACCTTTGTCAAATAAAAAGAGAAAGAGGATGATAAGAAAATAGTAGACCCAGTTATTAACTCTATCTTAGAACTAATGGCGGCTAGACTAGTTCGAGATGTGGACATCCCATCGGCTACTAAAATTACTAATAGCATCCAGAAACCACCTATTTGTCATAAATAGGAGTTTCAGCAGAATATGTTGCAGCTTTTGCATACTACCGGCAAATTTATAGGATTGCCACATGATGATCTGCAATTTTATCTTTGGAATTTCTTGAAGATGAGTGAGACATACATTCCTCATGGGGTGTCTTCTAACTATGTGATGTTGACCTTATTTCCCTTCTCACTACTTAGGGAAGCAAGAAAGTGTCTACAGTCTGAGCCACCTAACTGTATCACTACTTGGGATGACCTAGCAAGGAAGTTCTTGATCAAATTCTTTCCATCTTGGAAAACAACAAATCTTAGGAGTGAAATCTTAAGTTTCAAACAAAATCCAAGGAAAAAGTTGTATCAAGTTTCGAACGGATTCAAATCATTGCTTATTCACTTCCCTCATCACTGCCAAGCTAATGAGGTGCTAGTCCATACCTTCATTGAAGGTTTAGAACTCAACACTATGATTTTATTAGATTTCGTAGTAGGTGGACAGGCTCTAGATAAGACATATGATGAGTTATATGCTTTGGTGAATCATATTACACAGGGAAATCAAGAGTGGAATGGTAGATTAAGCTGATTAGTGGTGTAAAAGTAAGCAAGTGTTTTGGAAGTGAATGCAATAATATTTTTACAAGCGCAAGTGTCACCCATGCAGAATATGCTGAGTACACTTAAACAACCTAGCTTTAGGACAGTAGCAAACTCAACTAAATATGGTTCAACAATAGTAACTTTCTTAGTGTGAGATTTGTGTTATTGGTGAACATATGTTTGAGTATTGTTCTTCAAATCTACAATCCATCAACTTTGTTGGTAATGCAAATAGAGGAGGAGGCCCTCAAGGATTTGGCAACACTTATAACCCTAACTGGAGAAATTATTCTAACTTCTCTTAGGGAGGTAATAGCAAAATCAAGGATCACCTCAATATAGACCATAAGGTGGTAGACAACTCTACAATCAGCAAATGCAGTAGCCTACAAAGCCTATAGGTTCAAGCATAAATGACTTGTTAAGACTAATCTTTGATAACCAACAAAAAGATC
>JAOTQJ010140102.1:3419-20511 GCA_025642045.1 Solanum sejunctum | reverse complement strand
GCAGTAGCCTACAAAGCCTATAGGTTCAAGCATAAATGACTTGTTAAGACTAATCTTTGATAACCAACAAAAAGATCAAGTAGAATGGGCTAAGCATGCTACCGATATTTGCAATACTCAACTTGCCATTCAGAATTTTGAACAGTAGTTTGGGTAACTAGCAAGTACTTACAATTCTAGACCTCAATGTGGCTTGCCATATCATACTGAACCAACCCAAAGCATGTAAATAAGGTTCATTCTAGGAGTGGAAAGCCTACGACAGAGTTGGTGCTGATGCAGTAGAGTAAAGACAACCCAAATGTAGAGAAAGGAGATGAGGCTAGCAATCCTTGCCATCTAAGTGTTAAGGCTAAACCAAAGAAAAAGCCTTCTCCTCAATTTTCGCAAAAGTTCAAAAAGAAGAAAGAGGATGAGTGCTTCTAGAAGTTCATAGGGATCCTGAAGTAGGTACATATTAACTTACATTTACTTGTTATTTTGCAAGTGATCCTAAAATATGCCAAGTAAATGATGGATATTATGGCCAACAAGAAAAGGTTGGCTGAATATGAGACAGTTGCACTTACGAAAGAGTGTAGCTCCAGGATCCTAAAAGTGAAGTGGCCTATCAAAAGCTTCAATGTTCAAGTTACACTTGGAAGCAGTCTAAATGCAAGGAGATTATATGATTTAGGTGCAAGCATCAACCTGATGCCCAGGTATGTGTTCAAAAAATTGGGTCTTGGAGGCCCAAAACCAATTACAATGTTGTTCCATCTTGCAAATTATTCGATGGCTAAACCAGATGAGATCATAAAAGATGTCTTGGTCTATATGGTATATCTTATATTCCTTGTGAACTTCGTCATCCTTGACTTTGAGCTAGACCCATAAGTTTCAGTCATTAAATGGTGCCCATTGTTGGAAATAGGAGGGCCATTTATTAATGTTGCGGTAGGGCTCTTGACTATGTTGGCTCATAACAAGGTAGAAGCTTTTGATGTCTACAAAGCTTTGAAACTTCCTGTCATGTATAAAGATTTGGCAACCATCATAGTGTTTGATGCAGAGGCTGCAACTCAACAAATTGAGACCAAGGATCTTTTAGTTGCTAAATCAAGAGTTAGAGGGTCACCATGAGGCCCTAGAAATAGAAAGTGTGTTGAATAGACCAAATGTTAGCATGCTTAAAATGTTAGTGGACCCATCATATGGGGTGTTGGGTCATTCACCCAAACTAATCCACTAAGGAAGCACCTCAGTTGGAGTTGAATCCACTTCCTTCCTATCTTAGGTATGTTTTTTGTAGTGACAATAATATGTTACCTGTAATCTTGTCTACTTCCTTGTCTACAACCCAGGTTGATGCTGCTATTATTGTGCTAAAAATAAGGAAGAAGGTTATGCTTGACAAACGTCGGATCTTCATAGTACTGGCCCAGCCCTATGCATGTACTTGATATTATTGGAAGTGGGTCACAAAAGGTACCTAGACAAAGAGAATATTGAATCATATCACGAAGAAAGTTGTGCAAAAGGAGAAAATCAACGGCAAGATGTTGGGATCATCTATCCTATCTTAGACAATAAGTGACTGAGCAGTTCTATATATGTCCCAATGAAAGATGGATTGATAGTGATCACTAATATGAAGAATGAGCTCATCTTGCTAGGATGGTTACTGGGTGGTGCATCTATTTGGATTATTAAAGACTAAATGATGCCATCAGGAAAGATCACTGGCCAGTGCTATTCATTGACCAGATTCTACACAGGTTAGCCGAATGAGAATATTATTTTTTTAGATGGTTACTTCAGATACAATTGATCACCCTTGCTCTTGAGGACCACGAGAAAACTACCTTCACATGTCCTTATGGCATGTATGCATTCAAATGCATGCCTTGTGGTTTATGTAAGACACCTAGTAAATTCTAGAGGTGCATAATGGCTATCTTTCATGACATGCTGGATGATTTATTGGAGATCTTCATGGATGACTTCTCAGTGTTTGGGTAATCAATTAATGGTTGCTTAGAGAATTTGTACAAGGTGTTAGCTTGCTGCAAAGATACTAATCTCATCCTAAACAGGGAAACTTGCTATTTCTTTGTGAAAGAAGGGATAGTCTTGGGTCTTAGCATGTCTAAACAAGGCTTGGAGGTTGATAGAGCCAAGATAGAGGTGATAGAGAAGGTACCTCCACCTATTGAAGTAGATGGGTTAGAAGATTTTCAAGTCATGTAGGATTTTATCAATGATTCATTAAAGACTTCTCAAGATCTCAAAGCCCTTATGCACACTACTTAAAAAGAAGGTAAATTTTGATTTTAATGCTCCTTGATTTTGGTCTATTGAGACCTTAAGGCAAAGGCTAGTAGAAGCACCTATTCTGATGGCTCCAAATTGGGAGCTCCTGTTTGAACTAAAGTGTGACGCAAGTGATACAATCCAAGGAGTACTCTCAGGAAAGCACAAGGATAAGCTCTTCCATTTGATATACTACACCAGCAAGACCTTGAATCCAGCACAGTGTAATTATACAATCATAGAGAAGGAGATGCTGGCCTTGGTATTCACTTTTGACAAGTTCCACTCCCACATGATTGGTACTAAGATAATAGTATTTACTGATCATACAAACTTGAGGTACCTATTCATCAAGAAGGATGTGAAGCACAGGCTCATTTGGTAGATCCTTTTGCTCCAAAAGTTTGACACCAAAATCAAGGATAGGGACGGATATAAGAATCAAATTTCAAAACACTTGTCTAGATTAGAAGGTGACACTCACATTTGAAGCAAGGGAAAATAAGGGAGGAGTTTCTAGATGAGTAACTCTTAGCTTTAGATTTTAAGGAGTTGCCATGGCATGCTAATATAGTGAACTATTTGGTGGCTGAGGTGTTCCTACCTGATGCAACCAGTCAGAGAAAGAAAATACTGGTCATGATACAAAGTCATATCTGTGGGATGAGCCTTATCTCTCTAAATAGGGTCCAAACATAATAGTTAGGAGATGTGTTCTAGAGGTCAACACACAGCAGGTGCATAAGCACTACCATTCTTCACCATATGGAGGGCACCATTGGAGGAGAGAGAACTGCCCATAAGGTATTACTATCTAATTTTTTCTGGCCTACCCTTTTGAAAGGTGCTGTTGGTTTTTTGAGGAAATGTGAAGCATGCCAAAGGATAGAGGCTATATCGAGGAGCTATGAGATGTCTCTTAACAACATAATGGAGGTTGAGATCTTGAATTTTGGGGGATGAATTTCAAAGACCCATTCCCACCAACATTTTGGAAATGAGTATATACTTGTGGCTGTGGGCTATGTGTCCAAATGGGTACAGTCTATAGTTCTACCAACTAGTGAGGGAGTATGGCATGGGTTACTTTAGCACCGTAGCGCCGGTGTGGGCGTTAGAGCATTGAGAGGCTCCAAGATGTTGAGTAAATTCTTGAAAAAACACACTTTATGTGGTTTTAGGACTCCAAGAGCTATTACCAGTGATGGAGGGGCATACTTCATCCACTAGATTGTGACAAACTTTCTTGCTAAGTATAAAGTTAGATACAAATTAGCCACAACCTATCACCCACGGATAAGAGAACGGGTTGGTATGTCCAGTAGCGAGGTTAAGAACATCTTGCAGAAAATAGTCAATGCGACGAGGAAGGATTAGGCACTAAAGCTAGATTAAGCTTTGTGGGCATATAGGATAACATACAAGACTCCAATTGGAACTCCACCTTATAGTATGGTTTATGGGAAGGATTGTCACGTCCTTGTTAAGCTATAACACCAGACGTATTGGCCTATTAAAAAAGCTCAATCTTGATCCAGGGATTGTAGGGCGCAAGTGACTACAACAACTGGAGGGGCTAGACAAGTTAATACTCCAGGTATATAAGAATGGTAAGCTCTATAAAAAGAATATAAAGGTATGGTATGATAATAAAGAAATTGCGATATCATCACATCTCCAAGTGCACCTTCGAATCTAGGCAAAAGGACTTCTCTTCAACTCTTGTTTGAAATTTTTTCTAGGAAAATTAAGGTCCAAGGGAGTGGACCATATAAGGTGATGCGCATGACACCACATAGTGCAGTCAAACTCTGGGATGAGACAAAGGCGTCATCATTCTTGGTAAATAGGCAAAAATTCAAATACTACTATGATGTTGACATGGATCGTGAAGAAAAGGCCATCAACTTGATCGATGAATAGTCAAATGAGGTTGAGTCATGTCATGATGGTAAATCAGGCACTGCGTGGGAGGCAATCCGTGGTGAGGTAATTTTAGTTTTGCATTTTTAATTCTTAGTGTAGGACTATAAAAAAAATCAACATACATTGAAAAAGTGCTTTCATACACAAAGTGGTAATCCACAACTAGTCCACGTCGCGGATTTGGCCACTTTGTGTGAAAATTTTAGTTGTTCTAAATTCCCATTGATTCGTTGAGCATTTTCTGATTTTTCTTTGCTGAATTGACTTGTTTTATTATTTTAGCACATAGTTAGGTGTTCAAAATTTTTTTCGAGTTTTGACGGTCAAATTTTTTTTATGATTTCTTATGTAGACGTAGGTTTGTCGTAGACTAGGTAATTTTTATATAAGTACAAATTTTGTGAAATTGGACAAAAAAGTAAAGTAGATGTTTGAGACAAGTCTGTGTCGTAAACTAGTGTTAGTTTTTGCAAAATTTACATGACCCGCCCCAACTTTTACTCTCTATATAAGCCCACCCACCACCCGTCAGTTAGTTTTTACCCTATTTACATGATTCCTTTCCTCCCCCACCCCCCACAAAATTCATGCAATTTCACCCTAGTTATCCATATTTCTTAAACCCTACCACCAAATTCTTCTCAAACCTACGACATCGCTTTACTAAGCACAACTTTTAGTTGATCCTCTCATATATCTATAGTACCAGGTACATGTTCTTTTCTTTTTTTGGCTTGAGAAATTAGTTATAAAATGCCTATTATAAGTGGGTGCTTACTTTGGCATGATTCTTTGAAATTTACTTGGGAATCATGTAAGAATTTCAATGGGCAAGGGATTGTTATGCTTAATAGTGAAAATTAGGTTGAAATTATGAAAGGGACCTCATGGATGAAACCCTAAGCGAAACAATAGTCATAATCCTTGATATTCTTGTAGATAAATTGTGTTATGCCAAAAATCCTTGTGATATTGATGATTTACACTAAGTTAGGGCATAAAACTGGTTGTTGATTGTTACAAACATGCCTACGTACTTAGTTATGACCTTTTTAGGGTTTGTGAATTGGTTAATTTGTTTCAATTAGGTGGTTATGTTATCTAATTAATCATGAATTGCATGGAATACATGTGTTGGATTATTTTAAGGGTGATGGTGGTGAATACCTAAATATAGGGTTGGTGTTTTTGGCACCCCAAGTGCATATGGGGGATGATTTTTGCTTACCTTGTGATAAAAGTTGTGGGCAACCTAGGGGAAGTGCAAGTACCCTTTTTCACCCCTATGATTTAAACTAAGTGTGGGGTTGGGTTTTTAGGTTAATTTTTTCTATAGGGGCCATGTTTTTTTTAGAACTAACTTGTGCAATTTTATCTTGCATGTACAATATGGAATTCTGAGCAAACCATGGATGTGGAAATGGGGCATCAAGTAACAAAACAAAGGACAGGGGTGTCCCCAATGTACTTCCAGTAACCACAATACCAAGGGGCTAATGCCCCAGATTTGGGGTTAGTGTTGTCTTACAATACGAGAAAAGGTGGTAGAAGAGACACACACAAAGAAAATATTTCCCTAATGTGTCAATTGATAGGGATAGCCTAGCTAGGGACTTCCCTATATTTATGAGTGGGTGCTCTAGTATCAGATGGGGTTAGTGTTTGTTAATACATAGGATTTTATGCTAACCTCTAGCCTAAAGCGAGGACCAAAATTGTGATGGTGCATGAGATTAAGGTGAGCATATCCCTAGTGGCCATTAATGCCATCTTACAAACCTTTGATATGCCTTTTGGTTAACTGATAGAGTTGTCGATTAGGCCTCCATACTAATTCATTAGGCATACTCTTGCTGACACCACTTTCCCATCCCGTTGAATGAGACATAGGTACAGGGGCTATCGCCATGCCTTCTTATTTGCTCACCTGAAAAGGGAGGCTAGTTTTGGACTATGATCGTGATGCATTCCCTCTTTCTAGGCCTATACTACACTGGGATCACTAGAGACCGGGTCTTTTTTTATATGTTTGAGCACTGAGGAAAGTGCTATGCTTTAAGTGTGGGGTGAGGGTTATTTTTGATGATTATGCTACTTTATATTCTTATTCCGACCATGTATAAATTCCAGACTATGTATTTCTTTTTTGTTTTTCTGATATTTAGTTATGATAATGCCTTTAATTCTACTCTAATTTGATTGGGTTATAAGTAATATCATGGTATGATAGTAAAGTTTAATGTCTTGTATGATTTGATGCTTTGCATATTTTGATGGATGTTTTCATGTTGATATCCCATTTTTATTAGTTATAATTAAGTGATGCGTCCCTATGATGGATTGACAACGATCGTGCTATGGGTATTCGTCAAATGTGTGTCAAATATAGTATGGGTAGATGTTAATGGAAAAATGTTGTGTAGTTGGATTAGTCTTGGAGAAATGTAAGAGTTTGAAATGACCCACATTTTCAATTTTGTATTGATGTATGTATGCTTAATCTTGAATTCCTAAGAATGTATGTAATGTATGGTTATATTGGTATTGATTCTTTGATGAGAGTGTGTGACGAGTGTCACAATCCAAACCTAGGGCCTAGACGTGATATGGTGAATGAAGAATTCAAAAGGACACCAAACAAGCCTCTTAGGATATCAATCACACATCCTTGGTCGCGAAAGCAAAATAACATCAACAAGAGATACAAATAAGGGTAAAGGGATTGAGGGAAATATTGATATTTATAAAGCATAAAAGATTCAAACCTCAAACCATAAGTGCATTAATTGTTCCAACAACACCTCCAAACATAGATTGGAGTAGGGGACAAAAATTTTCTAAGCTCACCCTCACAGTTTCAAGTGTTCAACATAGAGAAATAGCAAATGACAAGAGTAGCATAGACATTATCCTGGAACTTGAGGCCTCACCAAGGCTTATCTCCAAAGCACCAAACTAGCCACGTAGAGGATGGTCAAGAGGTGCTCCAGTTCATATATGGTAACATCCTGTAGGCATAGAGTATGTTTTAGTATGTTTGAATGTACTAATTATGTAGGATGCAAAGCAACAAGACATAGGTAACATTATCGATATGCATAATCATAAGCAATGGATAAGTTTAATATCAATATGGCATGGATGCTAAATACTTGAGTAAAACATGTTATATAACTTGCAAATATAAATTACATGTTTAGGAAGAGACCATATCAACATAGTCCAAGCAAATTATCACTTGAACTCCAAGGCATGCTACCCCCTTGGAAGGTGGTTGAGGTACCTACCCCTCAATGTGATTATACGGGCATGCCACCCCCTGACAAGGTGATTGAGGTACATACCCTCAATGTGATAGTACGAGCATGCCATCCCTCAACAAGGTGATTGAGGTACATACCCTTCAACATGGTTGTATAGGTATAACACCCCCCGACAAGCTGACTGAGGCTTGTCACCCCTTCAACAAGGTGATTGGGCATGCCACCCCCCAACGAGGTGTGGTCAACTCACAACACTATAGATACTTTTCATAAATTCAATGCATACATATAATCCCTTAATCATCATAACATCACTAGACTTATAAACCATGTAATAGACCATCAATAACTCAAGAATCCTTGTCAAGACATTTTATCAAACACTTGGCGGATGTGTGATGCTAGTTCAAAACCATGCAATTCAAGAGTGAAGTAATATGAGAAAACTCAATGTAACTCCACCTATAAACACATAGTAAAACCCCTATGTAAGATATCATGAAATCCATCATCAGATCATAATAGACCATAGATTCATAGCTCAAAACATACATAGTCACAGTATACAAACCATCACTTAGTAGAAGATTGAAATAGGTAGAATTGTGTTTACAATAAATATTTCACAAAACCCCAACATAATTTATAATTATAATCCATAAAAAGTAATACCTAAGTAATACAACTTGAAAACATGTAATTTTTATAAAAAGGAAGGTTAGACACCATGGCAGTGTTAAAGAGGGTTTTGAGTGATATAGAGTTGAAAAATGGCTAATTACAGGTGTTTTCACGCATATGTGGGCATGACGCTATAACCCCAAGGCCCTTGGGCTGAAACAAATTTTTCAGGAAAAATTAACACTGATCCGTACCCCTGGTGCGTCATGGCCCAAGCGTGGATTGCCACTGGAATTCAAGTTTTTGAAATTCATTTTTTTGCTACGGGCCCTCTAAAATCAGGGTTATACCTATTTTTCACTCAATTTTACCCCTTGATCAAACAATATGAAGTTGGATTTTTGATATTACACACCAATTTTGAGATATATGGAAATTATGATTATGGGCATTTTCGAGTCAATTTTCGAAGCATTTCAATATCTCCCCTTTGGGAACATTCATGCCTGAATGTCAAAGAAACATACATATAAGAAATAGTTATGTAGATTTCATCCCAACATGAATGCAACAAATTCATTTAAATATCATTTTCAAAAATGTCAACATAAATGTCAAAAATCACCATAAACTTGTTACCTTGATCATGAATGCATGCAAAAAGATATAAGGGTTGAAACTTAAGATTTGAAATCATGTACGGGACTTAAATTAGTACCTTAGGATTGAGTAGAGTGGAAGAGCTATGGATGTTGCTTTCTCATGTCTGCCTCGACTTTCCATGTGGCATTTTAAACTTGTTGGTTCCTTCGAAGTACCTTGACGGACACTACATCCTTGTTTCTCAATCTATTTACTTGTCCATCAAAACTTTCTACCGAAACCTCCTCATAAGTTAAATTATCTTCTACCATACCCACAATATCCTTAGGTAATATAACACTTCAGTCACCCACATTAAGACCGAATGAAGCATGTTCATATCAATGGAAAACTCTAACTCATAGGCTACCTTACCAATTGTCCTCAACACCCTACAAGGACCCACAAACCTTGGGCTCAATTTACCCTTCTTGCCAAATTGGACTGCACCCTTCATGGGTGAGATTTTCAAGGAAACCTGATCACCAACCTTAAACTCAAGATCCCTCCTCCTCACATCGGAATAGGTCTTTTGTCTACTTTGGGTTATTTTCAACCTCCCTCTTATCAACGTCACCTTCTCCAATACACCTCTCTTAAATCTCTATACATCTTTGTAGAACCAGAGTAAATAAAATAGGAAGAATTATGAGCCTCATCTAAAACTTTCTTTCTCAAGTCACCAACACTATGCACACACAATCTACCTTAGTACCTAAGGGCACCATCTTCCCCGTGGGACAAAACATCCACTTTACCATCTCTCACTAAGGCTTTCAACTATAGCAAGGCAGGGTCAAGATCTATTTTTTGCCTTTACCTCCTCAATCAAAGAAGACTTAGAACCATTGACAACCACTAAACTACCATTATCAACTTCATCCAACCTAACCCCCAATCTAGCCAACCGATGAACCTCTCTAGCGACCTCTTTACCACTACCATCAATAAGAGCTAGGCCACCCATAGACACCCTACTTAGAGCATCAGCCATAATATTGGATTTGCCAAGGTGAGAATGCACACTCACATCATAATCTTTAAGAAGCTCTTACCACCTTCTTTATCTCAAGTTAAGATCTTTTTGAGTGAACGCATATTGGTGACTCTTATGATCGGTGAACATATTAAAATGAACCCCATACAAGTAGTGATGACACGTTTTCAAAGAAATTACCACAACCACTAATTCAAGCTCATGGGTGGGATAATTCTTCTCATATGCCTTAAGTTGTCTAGAGGTATATGCTATCACCTTACCGTGTTGGATCAAAACACACCCTAAACCAATTCTTGAGGCATCACAATACACAACAAATACCTCCAACCCTTCCAGTAGAAACAAGATAGGAGCAGAGACAAGCTTATCTTTCAAAGTTATGGAAACAATTTTCACACTCATTTGTCTACACAAATTTCGCCTTTGTTTGGGTTAACTTAGTTATAGGAGAAGCAATAGAAGAGAAGCCATTTACAAACCTCTGTTAATAACCCACCAAACCCAAGAAACTTCCAATGTCCAATGGAGTCAAAGGTCTTGGCAAATTTCTAATCACCTCCATCTTCTTAGCATCTACCTTAATGCCATCACCCGACACCACCATGCCCCAAAAAGGAACCTCTTTTAAACAAAACTCACATTTCTCATATTTTGCATATAACCTCTCCTCCCTCAAGATTTGCAATACCATTCTCAAGTGATCCATATGCTCCACCTCACTATGGGAATAGATCAAGATATCACCAATAAAACCACCACAAATAAGTCAAGGGAGGGGTTGAAGACCCTATCCATAGGATCCAAAAATATAGCCAGTGCATTAGTTAACCCAAAGGACATAACCACAAACTCAAAGTGCCCATACCTAGTCCAGAAAGTCATCTTGGGATTGTTGTACTCCCTCACTTTCACTTGGTGATACCTATACCGAAGATCAATCTTAGAGAAGTGATGAGCCTTTTGAAGTTGATCGAAAAGGTTATAAATCCTTCGTACAAGGTACTTATTCTTTATGGAGACCCTATTAAGTTCTTGGTAATCAATTCACATTCTAAGAGAACCATCCTTATTCTTCACAAATAACACTGGTGTACCCCAAGGTGATTTACTAGGCCTTATAAAACCCTTCTCCAATAAATTTCTCAATTGATCCTTCAACTCCTTCAAGTTTATTGAGGCCATACCTTAAGGGGAAACAGAAATGGGCTGAGTGTTGGAAAGGAGGTCTATACCAAAGTCTATTCCTTTTCTAAAGGAACACCTAGAAGCTCATCAAGGAAAACATTAAGGAACTCATTAAACCACTAGAACCGACTCTATAGGAAGAACTTTGGACTCAATATCCCTAACCCTCATAAGATTATAGAGACACCTCTTAGAAATCAACTTTTGCACTTTAAGAGAAGAAATGAATATACTCTTCACCACATCACAACTTTCCCAGTCAAGGATAAGTTCATTAGAGAATTAGAATTTGAACCTATGGGTTCTTCAATCAATAGAAGCTTAATATGCATGTAACCACTCCATCCCAAGAATGATCAAAATCAACCATATCTAATTCAACAAAGCCACAAACTAAGATTTTATGCAATATGAACATAGGATAATTTCTATAGGGTCTTTTAGCAACAATGGACTCACCAACAAGGGTAGACACTTCATAAGGTTCATACAATAATTCGGGATTAACATGAATATTTTTTGCAACAAAAGGAGTAATAAAAGAAAGAATGGCACCCAGGTCTATCAAAGCACACACATCAAATCAAATATATTTAACATACCTATAAAGGCCATGCAAAGTCTAGTCACCCCTAGAGGGGTACAGTTGAAGACATTAATAGTCATCCCCATAATCCTTAGTAACCCATGGGCAATGTCCCAACTCATGATCTTTTGCACCGCCACTCAAATCATACATTCCGACCAGCCATACAATTTCTCGGTAGTACCTTCCATTTTTGTGACTTATAGGGGAAACTTGAACACCAACACCCTTGCCTTTCCCTTGAACAAATAGATAGTTAGGAATCTTGTAGCCCATCTTTTCAAACCCAAAGCATGTACCCATATTTCTCCTACATGTGCCACTATGGTTTCTCCTACATTTTTGGCACCTAGGATGAGTTGTTCAACCACCGCCATGAGCTTAGCATATGGAAGCCTACCTAAAATTTGAACTCTTCTTCTTCCTTCCTTTGAGGCCATCGGACAATCTCTAATATTATGCGCGTCTCCAACACGCTTGAAGCAATCTGCAATTCCTGCCAAACACCTTACCTAATGTTTCATGCCACACTTTGGACAAGTGGAAAAAGAGATCCTCTCCTTTCTGTATTTAGGCAGCGGTAGTCTAGTCGAAGATGAGACACGACCAGCTCGGGCCCTCTTAGCCTCACTCTACCTCTTCTTATAAATTAAAGTCTTCGAAACACCCACTTGTTGATTTTGTTGAATGGTCACCGCTTTGACCAATAGCTAAAGAGCATTATGAACCTCTGCATTTGATATATCACCATTGGGGAGTTGACGCTCAAGTGAGGGATGATCACCACCTTGCTCACCACCCTAGATAACTTGAGAAACATTCGGAAATGAAATGATTAAGAATGAGAAACAAGCCTTATAGGACTTAACTTTATCACACGATATACATCATGATGAAGGGAAACATTTCCTAGAATGCATCATAGCCTCTTACTCATAGTTGTGGCACACTTAACAATAATGAATAAGACTCTAATCGACATGGTGTGTTGGATTCTGAAGACGATTAACAACTCGTGCTCTAATAAAAAGTTTTTCACGACCCAAGCCTAGGGCCTAGATGTGACACGATGAATGAAGAACTCGAAGGGACCCCAAACAAGCCTCCCAGAATATCAATCACACATCATTGGTCGCTTAAGCAAAATAACATAAAGAAGAGATACAAATAAGGGTAAAGGAACTAAGAGAAGTCTTGATATTTACAAATCATAAAAGAGTCAAGCTCAAAGCATAAGTATATCAATTATTCCAATAACACCTCTAAACATAAATTGGAGCAGGGGGCTAAAAACTTTCTAAGCTCACCCTCGTCATTTCAAGTGTTCAACATAAAGAAATATCAAATGACAAGAGTGGCTTAGATAGTGTCCCAGAACTTGAGGACTCACCAAGGCTTATCTCAAAAGCATCAAACTAGACACATATAGGATGATCAAGAGGTGCTCCAGTTCCTACATGGTAATATCATGTAGGCATAGAGTATGTGTTATCATGTTTAAATGTACTAAGTATGTAGGATGCAATGCAATAATACATAGGCAACATAATCGAGATGTATAATCATAACCAATGGATAAGTGTAATATCAATATGGCATGCATAATGAATGCTTGAGGTACTTGTAAATCATATAACTTGCAAATATATGTTACATATCTAGGAAGAGATTATATTAACATAGGACAAACAAATTATCACTTGAACTCCAAGGCATGCTACCCTCTTCGAAGGTGGTTGAGGTACCAACCCCTAAACATGGTAGTACGGGTATGTCACTACCAACAAGGTGATTGAGGTAAATACCTCTCAACATGGTAGTATGGGCATGCCACCCCCTAACAAGGTGATTGAGGTACATACCCCTCAACATGATAGTAAGGGCATGCCACCCCCCGATAAGATGATTGAGGAACATACCCCTCAATGCGATAATACAGGCATGCGACCCCTTGACAAGGTGATTGAGGCTTGTCACCCATTCAACAAGGTGATTGAGCATGCCACCCCATAATAAGGTATGGTTAACTCACAACACTATAGATACTTTTCATAAATTCAGTGCATACATACAATCCCTTAATAATCATAATGTCACTAGACTTATAAAGCATGCACTAGACCATTAATAACTCAAGAATCTTTGTCAAGATATTTTATTAAATACTTGGCATATGTGTAATGCTAGATCAAAATCATGCAATTTAGGAGTAAAGTAATATGCGACTACTCAATGTAAATCCACCCACTAGTATAGAGTTAAACCCTCATGTAAGATATCTTGAAATCCATCATCAAATCTCATAATCATAGCTCAGAACATGTATAGTCACAATAGACAAACCATCTCATAGTATAAGCTTGAAATAGGTAGACATTTTTTTTCAATCAACATTTCATAAAATTCCAATATAATTTATAATAATAATCCATAACAAGAAATACTCACAATTAATATAACTTTTAAACATGCAACTTTCATAAAAAGGAATGTTAGGCACCATGGGTGAAATGACCCAATGGTTGAAACCCACATGTCTCAAACTTGGGTTTTCTTGATATAGTCTTGAAGGAGACTTAAAGCTTGAATAGAGTTCTTGATATCTAGAATTAAGCTTGAGACACTTGAATTAGGATGAAATATTTAGTTAAGTGTTAGAGAAGATTTTGAGAGGTCCTTGAGTGATATAGAGTTGAAAATGGCTAAGTATAGGTGTTTTCACGCATATATGGGCATAGGGATATGACCCCAAGGTGCTTGGGCTGAAACAAAATTTTCAGAAAAAATTAATACTGATCCGTGCTCCCAGCGTGTCGCGGCTAGGGCGCGGATCGCTACTGGAATAGGAATTTTTAAATATCATATTTTTGATATGACCTTGTAAAATTGAGGTAATACCTATTTCCCACTCAATTTTTTCCCCTGATCACAAATATGAAGTTGCAATCTTTATATCATGCACATATTTTGAGATATATGGAAATTATGATTATGAGCATTTTCGAGGCACATTTTTGGGGAATTTCGGCGAGAGTGTGAGCTATTTGGGTGTCGATGTTACAATAATTGCTAGAACTTGCCCTGTATATTGACTAAACTAGGTAGAAGTAAGACTTGGACGAGAGGATGTAGGCATTTCTTTGGTATCCCTAGTTAGCCCTTTTGAGCTGGAAATGCTCTAAAATGTGCTTCGAAAATGCCCATAATAGTAATTTTTATCAATCTTAAAATTCGTGCATGATATTGAAAATCCGACTTCATGTTCTCTATCATGGGGTAAAATTAAGTGGTTAATGAGTATAATCCAATTTTAGAGGAACCGTAGCAAAAAAATAAAGTTTTCTAATTTAAGATTTCCAAAGAGCATCAATGCCCTGGCGGCAACGCGCCAGTGGCACGGAGCAGTTTAATATTTGGTCCACGTTTAGTCCATATTGCATAGTGGATGCAGACCAGTACAAGTTTTTCCTTAACTTTTCCTCTATCGTCCAAGGGCATTGAGGTCATACCCAATGGCCACTTATGCGTAAAAACACCCATACTTAGCAATTTTTCAACTCTATATCACCCAAGATCCTCTCAAAAACTTCTCCAAGACTTAGCCAATTATCCACTCAAATTTTATGGATTTTAAGCTTAACTCCAGATCTCAAGGATTCTCTTCAAGCTCTCTAAGTCCTCTTCACGCTCATCCCAAGAAAATCCAAGTTTGAGGTATGTGGATTTTATCCATCGGGTTCTTTCACCCATAGAGCCCAGTCTCCCATTTTATAAGAATTACATATTTTCAAGGTGTATCTTTTATGGTATCTCTTATTATGGATTATGACTATAAATTATGTTGGAATTTTATGAAATGTTGACTGATTATGCATGTCTGTAGAGACTATGCATGTTTTGAGCTATGAAACTCTGCTCTATTATAAGATTTGATGATAGATTTCAAGGTACCATACATGATGGTTTTACTATATGCTGGTGGGTTGATTTGCATTGATTTTTCTCATATTATTTCACTCTTGAATTGCATGGTTTTGAACAAGTATTATGAACCCACCAAGTATCTGATAAAATGTCATGATAAGAATTCTCATGTTATTGATGACCTATTACATGGTTTGTAAGTCAAGTGAATTTATGATAATTAAGTGCTTGCATATATATTAAATTCATGAAATATATCTATGATGTTGTAAGTAAACCATACCTTGTTAGGGGTTGACATGCCCAATCACCTTGTTGAGGGGGTGATGTGAATCAATCACCTTGTTTGGGGAGGGGGGTGACATGCCCAATTACCTTGTTAAGGGGGTGACATGCCTCAATCATTTTATTGGGGAATGAAATGCCCAATCAGCTTATTGAGGAGGTGACATGCCTTAATCACTTTGTTGTGGGGTGACATGCTCATTAACCTTATTGAAGGTTGACATACCTGAATCACCTTGTTGGGTGGAAGGGGACGGGACATGCCCAATCACCTTGTTGAGGGGTGACATACCTCAATCACCTTGTTGAGAGGGTGACATGCCTCACTCACCTTACAATGGGGTGATGTTCCTTGAATTCCAAGTAGTAGCCCACTGGATCTATGTTGGTTATGGTCTCTTTCCACACATGTTATATGTACTTTGCAAGTTGTATGATTTATAAGCACTTTTTACTTCAAGCATTAATCATACATGTCATATTGAGGTTATATGTATTAATTATCTATGATTATGCATTTTGACTATAATGGCTTGTGTCATGTTGCATTGCATCGTACATACTTAGTACATTCAAAAGTTCCAACACATACTCTATGCCTACATGATATTACCATATAGGGATCGTGGCACCTTTTGGTCATCCTCCATATGGCTAGTTCAGTGCTTTGAAGATAAGCTTTGGTAAGTCCTTAAGTCCAAGGACGCTATCTATGTTACTCTTGCTATTTGATATTTCTTTATGTTAAACACTTGTTTCTATGAAGGTAAGCATGAAAAGTATCTTGGCTCCCGCTCCATTCCATGTTATAGGTGTTGGTGGATGTTATGATGTACTTATACTATGAGCTTGACTCTTTATGCTCTTATGACTATCAAGTTTTCCCTTAGTCCTGCTTCTCTTTTCTATTATATCTCTTGTTGTTGTTTACTTTGCTTCTATGACCAAGGATGTGTGATTGATATTTAAGAGGATTCTTTGGGTTCCTTCGGGTTGCGATTCACTATTCTACATCTAGGCCTTTGGCGTGGGTCGTGACAACTTGGTATCAGAGTACTAGCTTTTTAATAGTCCTCAAAATCCAACATACTACGTCGATTAGAGTCTTATTCATAGTTGTGAAGTACGCCACAACTATGAATAGGAGACTGTGAGGAATTTTAGGAAATGTTTCACTTCTTTATGATCTATATCATCCTTTAGATGTGTGTGTAAGGCTTTTCCCCTAATGAATACTCTTTGCCCTTCTCGATCATGCAGATTCCAAGAGGGAGGCTAAGAAGATCTTGCACCCGAGTAGCAACCGGCCTCTCCTTCTCCTCAAGGTAGAGGGGTAGCCCAAGATGAGTTCTAAGATGCTATTACAAT
>JAOTQJ010140086.1:0-38674 GCA_025642045.1 Solanum sejunctum | reverse complement strand
ACACTTAATCGTCGGATAACCGTATTTAGCGGTCATTTTGAGTGCGTAAAACCTTCTCGAAGTGGAAATGTGAACCCGAACTCGTTCTCTGGATTTTTAAAAGATTTTTTTGTTAGATCTTTTAAAATATTTGTTGGTTTCCTAATTATCCATAAAATTAGGTGGCGACTCTGTTTTTCTCTCGAATTTCAAGAATTGATTTTTCTCAAATTAATTGAGTTTCAATCGATTTTTGATTTTTGAATTATTTTTTATTATTTTCTTTTCAAATGCCATTTTTCGGCATAACAACCATTGTCTTTCCAAGTTATTCCATTCTAAAATAACTACATAAGAGATTTTCTTTTCTCAAGAACAAATCTTAAGGTTATAAGATCAAAGATTTTTTTTCAAAGAAGCAAGTGTTTTTCAAATTTTGATTGTAATATCAACTTTTTATGTACGTGAGGCTAACAAAATATTGGATTCTGTTCATCCACATGCCCCTTTATCTCTATTGATTCGAGTTGAGTTGAGTTTTTTAGAATTTATTAAATCAAATTCTTGAGTTGTCTATTATCCTATTAAGTTCCATGTACATAAAAATGTGTTGATGATGTTTATGAGTTGAGTATTTGATTGGGATACATGTTAATATCTTCATTCACATGAACTCTAATTAAGGATTATATTTGATTTTATATGTTATGTCGAGTTGAGATTGATGATCATTTTTGAATGTTCAACAAAGATGATTTTGAACTAATTTGAACATATTTTACTGAGTTTGCATGAATATGAGTTTTTGAGCATAAACAATGATTTGAGAAAGAGACTTGATGAGATGTGAATGACTTTTGATGCATGGTTTAAATGAAAACACATGATATTTTGAGGAAGGATTATGATGAGTTTTGAAAGTATATCTTTTTGCTTTAAAGAAAAGATTTGATGATTAAGATAAGATTGAATTGATAAGAGTCCAATGAGACTAGATGAGTTTTTCTTTTGAGTAAACTACTTGATAGATATGAGCACATGTTTTGGGAGTAGTATTGATCATCGATTTGAGTAAAGAGTAAATGACAACTCAAATCCCATAGACTACATAACCAACATAGGATATGGGGCTATGCCTCTTAAGTCCCAGAAAGTTGGACATTGACTGTGGATCCAGATTAGTGTAGTCGTCCTTACCTTGGCTAGTTTTGGACAACTATGACAATGACAGTACAAATGTTACATCATCACTTACTCATATGGCGATAGTTGCCGGTTAAAGAAACCCTCACTAATTGATTGGTTTGATTTGGTGTGAGTTTCATATTATCAAGTCTATTTTCAAAATATGATTTAATTCTTAAATTTGCATGTTTATTGAGTTGAGCTAAGTCTTTTGAGTTGAGTTGATTGTTGAGTTGAGTCTCTTTAGTCGGGTTAATTATTGAGTTAAGTTGAGTTGATTGTTGAGTCGAGTTGATTGTTGAGATGAGTCTCTTAAGTTGAGTGTCTTTGATTATACCCTTTTCTTTTCAGCTATTTTACATACTTGTATATTCTTTGTACTGATTTTCATTTGAGCCTACATCTTTTTATGGTGTTGACATGGGTATTAGAGGTTATCAATAGGTTCTTCGTTGAGGATATTATCTTTTATAAGCTGATTGATGAATACTCCCCTATATTTAGAGGATACCACACATATCTTTCTTATTTTTTGAGTTTAGTACTTTAACTTTATTTTGAGGTAGCTATGAACCTATTATTGACACTATCTAGATAGTAATGATAGAGGCTTCATAGACTAGATAGTGATGTGTTGATGTTGAGATTTTATCTCTTGACTAATTTCCTTTACAACTATTTTTATGTCATAGATTTGGAGTTTGATTATTGGCCTATTGTTTGTATACATTGAGTCAGATGAATGATTGAATTTGTCCATCTTATTGTCTCTTTATTTAAGTCTTTCGCTGATTTGAATGAATGAATGAATGTGTGATCAGGCCAAATGGTTATCTTGGGGACATTAATGATTTCTGAGTGTCGGTCATGCGAACAGTACCCTCTCGTGGTATCACACTAACATGGGATACAATTCAGGGCCCAAAAGCACCCCAACACCAATAATACAAAAAAGCTCGATTTTAGTTCAAAAATGCAACCATGACAGCAGCTAATTAAAGAAATTTACCCAAAACAAAGGCCCCTCAGCTAAACTAATAATACATGATGTTTACCATGAAAAACTCCACAAATAAGGATTTTTAATAACCTAATCTTAATCTCTATTTATCAAGATATCACTTTCAATAATTCTCCAAAAATTTCCTTTGAAAATGCACAACGTAGCAACTAAAATGAAGAAACCACCTCCAACGAAGCTTCTAATTCACTATCTGACTTCACTAACGTGTTTCTCATGAAAAATTCTTTGATTTAGACCTTTGAATCATCCAATTTGAGCTTAAAATGGAAAAGTTATCATCCTTAGAATAAATAGCCTAAAGATGGTTGCGAACAAGTATAGATATATCAGGGACTCACTCAATTTGTTCTGTGTGGTTGCAGTGAATACCATTCCATAATTACAGAGTGTAGTGCTCCACAATTATGGAGTACAAGGAAAAATGACCTCTGCAATTGTGGAGGGTCCCCCGCGTTTGAAGGTCAATCCGACTGGACCTCCATGATCATGACTAAGGTTCCGAGTTTGCGAAGGCCAAGTTGACCTGACCTCCACATTAGCAGCGGGGGTCCTATGGTCATGAAGAACAGGTTAGCTAACATTAGATATCAACTGAAAGGCTAATTTTTTCCAACTTTGAAATTTTTGATGGAACACTTGAAATTCATTTGAAATTCTGTGCACACAAATAAATTATGCTACCCGCCAAATTCAACCTTTTGGACTCAATGACACAGTCAAAATTTCCATATGAAGATGATATTTTTATCCAAATTCCATCGAGGGGCTGAGAATGAGTTTGCAAAACTTTGGAACCTAATAGAATGTCGTACTAGACCAAACTCTATATTTTGGAGCTAACCACGCTATTAGAAATTCTATTCGGGTGTGTTTTCCAAGAACATTGACCAAAGTCAACTTTTGGTAATTTTTAAGGCTAAAATGCTAAATATAATTCAAACTATCATTGAAATCCTTGATACTCGAGCCGAGTATACTTCTAGATTAATTTGGCCATTCGAATGTTGATGAAATTATCAAAACTTAGTTCTAAGACTCTTTACTTGCATTTTAGTTCGAAACACATTTTTATGTTATAAAGGCCTTCAAAACATGAAAAACCACACAACATCCAAATGAATAACTAGATGATCAAACTGTTAGTGCTAGTAGTTCATAAATGACCTGGGATTACTATAAAAATGCTTTAATTTGCAAAAATTGCAATACACAAAAAATGACCAAGAGGGTCACTACAACATCCATTACTAAAAGAACCTCCATTCGCTAAAGTAAGGATAAGGGTATACTTGTAGGCTCAAATAGGCTAGAGGACTACTCTCGTTTGTCCCTCTTGGTCTCTCAGGTAGCCTCCTCAACTGGATGATACCTCCACTGGACCTGTGGCTTTAGAGATAATTTGTTTGACATCTCTAGCTAAAATGACTATTGGATCCTCAACAAAGATCAAATTCTCATTCGACTCAATTGAATTATACTGAAGCATATTAGACTTATCTGGCACATATCAGCATGAAATCGATATATGAAAAATCGGGTGGATAGTTGAAAATACTAGAGGGATAACTAAATCATATGTGATTGCAGTAGATCTCCTCAAAATTTCAAGTGGCCAATATATCGGGGGCTAAGCTTACCTCACCTATGAAACCTCATCACGCTCTTCAAAGGTGATACCTTCAGAAACACTTGGTCTAACACCAAAACATAAAAGGTCATGTCTATGATCAATATAAATCTTGTGCCAACTCTGAATCCTCAACCTATCCTAAATCACCTGAACCCTGGCTAGGGCCTTCTAAAACAAGTCTATATTGTACGATCTAGGCTATAAGGAACCAATAGAAGTGTGACAATGCCTACCATTTAAATCCTCAAATAGGGAAATCTGAATACTCGAGTGGTAGTTGTTATTGTACACAAACTCTACTAGGGGAAAAAATTGATCCACTTACCAACAAACTCCAGACATAGGCCGAAGCATATACCTAAGACATGAATAATACTTTCCGACTAACCATCAGTCCTTGCATGAAATGCAATACTAAGATCAACTTGGGCGACCAACTCTCTTTGAAAAGCTCTCCAGAAATCAGAGGTAAACTAAGACTCTCAATCTGACATGATAGACATCGGTACCTCATGAAGTTAGACTACCTCCTAAATATAGTCTCGAGCTAGGCGTACAGTACTAGTACTGAATGTGGATCGAAAGAAAGTGAACAGACTTGGTCAATCAATCCATGATGACTCAAATACTATCAATACCCTTTAGAAGTCTAAGGTAATCCAATCACGAAATCCATGGTGATGCGCTCTTCTTATGTCTATAAAAAGGAATACATCACTCTTTTCCCCGGATAATTTTGACCAGTGATCTAACTCCCCACAGTTAAAACACCTTTGGAAATATCAATTAGTAAAATGATGACCACTGTAACTTGTAATACCTATCTTTGAGGCCTTGAAGCTCTGATCAGTTAAATAAGATGACCTAGCTTGCCCTAAAGCTGTTGTAGCTATATCCCTCATCCTCAGCCTAATGGTACATAGATGGTCACCCTGACTGGGGGTATCCTAATACCGTTGGTCACCCTCTAAAATTTGATGTGAGGCCTGAATAGGGCAATTGGATTGGACCAGCTAGAATCTCTATTGTGACCATATCACTTTCTTGATCTATATTGGGTTCCATTGTAGCTTTCCTCATAGTGGGCCCACTTGTTACTGCCCTCAAGGGCCACTTGATGAAGCTGGTGGGCATGGTCAACAATATCCAAAAAAGAATGACTCACTGTAACAAATGACTAAGTCTTAATCCTCAGCTACATCCTCAATCCTCTAACATAACATATGATCTTATCCTTCTCGTTGGCTAATATCATAGCGGCATGCCTAGAGAGCTCATGAAATCTAGCCTCATATGTGAACACAGTCATGGTACCTTGCTCCAACCTTGAGAAATGATTCAGGAGCCTATCTTTGGGACTCTTACGGACAAACTTAGCCAAGAATGCCTTCGAAACCTCTATCAATGGCATCAATAGTGACTTAGATGTCTAGTATCCATATAAGCACGCCACTACTTCCTAAAGGGCCTATCAAGCCATTGTGCAATAAAATCTGCCCTTTAAGACTCCAACAATCTGAAAGTATGCAGTCTCTCACTACAAGGTGTTAGGAACTCATTGGCATTTTCTCTGGCAGCCTCGAGAACCTAAGTAGAGCCAATCGTAGGAAATATCCAAGTACCCTCTAATCCTAAAATGACATAGCACCCTATGCAACATCTTGTTGGTTAAGGGGAGAAACTGGGGCTGGGTGTATTTCTAAAAATGGTGCTAGGGGATACTCCGACTGAACTATTGGTACTAGAAGAGGCTACTCCTTTAGCACTGGAGCAGTAGGTTGATCCTATGGTGTTGGTGGATCTAGGGCTGGTGCTAGAGCCTGTGGTACACCCCTATAGGCTATAAGTAATTGAGCTATAGCCACTTAGAATGCGGGAGTCATAACAGGTGCAGCTGGGGGCTATGCCAATCCTGGTCCCTCCGGTTGGGGGATATGTCAATCTGGATGCTCCTCTATGGAGTCTAAAGCAACGTCTTTGTCGGGAGATGGTCCTATGCCCTTACCTTAATTCGTGTTGACCTCCGTAGGTCTAGTATCCATATAAATATGCCACCACTTTCTAGCAGGACCATCAAGATGATATACAATAAAATCTACCCTTTAGGACTCCAACAACCTCAAAGTATATAGTCTTTCACTACGAGATGTCAGAAACTCATGGCATGGTCTCCAATAGCCTCTAAGAACCTGGGTGGAGCCAATCACAGGAAATATCAAGTACCTGTTGATCCTAAAATGGCATAGCACTCTCTGCAACTTTTGATTGGGTAGGGGGAGGCACTGGATGCATGCCCTCCTAGAATGGGAGTTGGGGCCTACTCCGGCTGAGCTGGTGGTTTTAGAGGAGGCTTCTTCTCTAGCATTGGAGTGATAGGATAATCCCACGGTATTGGTAGAGCTAGGGCTGGTGATGGAGCCTAGGTGTACCCTCAATGGCTATATGTTGTTGAGCTATAACTGCTTCGAGTGCGAGAGTCATAACAGGTGCAGCTAGGGACAGTGCCAATCCTGGTCCCTTCGACTGGGGGATGTGCCAATTCAGATGCTCTTCTATGAAGTGTGGACCTACATCTCTTTCCAGAGTTGGTGCTATGCCTCTACCCCTACTTTGTGGTCGACCTCTGTTGGCCATACCCTACAAAAGAGTAAAACCAATTAGATTTCATAAAATCAGCAAGACACACACTGCGCATGGTGATACAAGCATGGGGAATATTCCTAAAGACATCATGTAGCCTCCCAAGGATGGGTTATGGACGTCTTCGCACCAATTCGCATGACTTTATACTAGATATTAGTTCTGTACAAGTGAGACTATTGAACATAGGGCTCTGATACCAACTTGTCATAATCCGTAATCTCGAATTATGATGGCACCTATAATGTTCCACAGGCAGGTAAGCCAACTCATAACCCATTACTAGCAGTTTTGAGTTATTGGCTAGCTTACTACCGATGGGACATGGTAGGTGTCATCATGACTTGAGATTTCAGATCATGACAATAGTATTTCTTTTATGTAATTTCACATAATATAGATTACTCTCTTTGGGTCCTAATTTTAAGATTTTTATATTTAAGTATTGATAATTATGGTGATCTATAATACTTTTTTATGGAATTTTATATAATATATGTTTCTTGTTTTATCCTAATTTTTGTGGTATAGGTGGACTTTCGAAGGTCAATCACATTTTCATATGTTTTTAAATATTTTAAATTATTAATTATTATAATTTATAATACTTTTTATGTTATTTTAAAATATGTAATAGACTAAAACGAAATAAGAGAAATGAGTAAAATATCAAAAATACCTTTATCTTGAGAAGGAGGCGTGTCGTCTAATACATGTTTCAAAAGCGTTTATATATAGTAGGATATGTCTATCATCCTATATGCTGAAAGTTTGAGTAACTAACAAAAACTTTGCAATTTTGTTGCTTCAAAGTTGAATATTGACTTTTAGAGAATAGATGAATGATAAATTTCACTGAGCATCTAGTTTATTTGTAATATTTTTTTCTTAAATACAAAAAATATATTGCTTCACATAATAAATTTTAAGAAATAACTTTATTCATCAAGATTGTGAATACACATTTGTTCATCTCTTGCTTCCCCTTTTTTATAATTTCTTCTTGATTAAAAGGTTGATAATAGAATATTTGATTATCAAAAAGAATTTTAATTATATTTCTTGAATTTATAGATTTTTTAAAGATGTTCTTCAAGAAAATATATTACCTTTTATATAGGCATAGTCCCACAAATTTTAATGTCTTACGGGTAAACTTTTTTACAATAAGAATCTATCTCGAGTGTGGTTGAATAGTATTGAACACTCCTTAACTGTCTTTTTTTTTTTTAACAAAAATTACCTTTTGCGAGAATTTCTAGTCTGGGAAATCCACATTCATCATTCTCTAAGTCCCAACTTCATTTCCACCAAATAAAAAATAAAAGTAAATCCCAACCTCATGTGCTGAATTTATTTTGTTAATAAGGGCATAAAAACTGGGGTCGTTTGGTATGCTAGTCGGTTAGAATCATGTAACAATTAATAATATTGAGATTAATTATGTGAATCTTAGTTATTTTATTTTCTTACTCCATATAAGATAATACATATATTCTCTCATAACTTCTGCATATTTAGTTAGGCGAATTTTTAAGTAACAAATCAAACATCATATTAATTTATACACATGAATAATTTATTTTCTAATTAGCTGTCAAATATTGTATAATTTAAATATATATAAATTAATTAATGAATAAGTTGACACCAAACAACTCCTTATAAACTGAGAATGATTTATACAATTAATCTGCAATATTTGGTAAAAATGTTTAAATTTTTTTCATCATAAAATATGAATTAGCAAAAATGATGTATGATTAAAGAAACAAAGTCAAGATTGGATTTCTACTGAAATATTAGATCCATATCTTCATTTAATATTTCTTGTCAAATGTCCTAATAAGTTAGAGCTTTCATTATACAATTGAGTTGAGACGCAATTCCTGACAATACAAAAGATAGATGAAAAAAATAACTAATCAAAAGCTTAAGTATATTTAGTTCCAATAAATTAAAGATTGAAAAAAGAAGATAATAGCCTTTTTTCCTATGATTCTAATGAGATAAAGCTAAGGTTTTATTAATCCCCAAAAGTATACTTTTGGACTCTATTAGTGGTTCATCTTTTTGTGAAGACCATAGTCAATTTAAAGAACAAGATTAATTTGACCAACATGAACACAAATAAGTATTAAACAAGAAGCTAACATGCTCTCAGAATTAAGACGTTAGATCCAATAACAATCGAAGCTTACATTCGAATAAATTTGAAATATTGTTTCTTTTATTTTTGAATTTATATATATATATAGGATTGCTACCACAATTATTTGTTTCGCTAGCCTCCTATATAGACTGCATGTGCTTTACTAATTCACTTGATTGACTCTTTATTTCTCATTAATCTTTGTTTTTAGCTGTATTTGTGATAGGATATGGTATGGTATGGTATGATATTGAAAATTAATTTGTTTAATATTCAATTATTTATAATAAAAAATTATGTTTTTGATTTTTTAAAAAATAATTTAATTATATCATATCAATACTTTATTCACCCAGAAATATTCAATGGCAATTTTAAAGATGACATTAAATAAGATTTAGTTGTAGTGATACTATTTTTTTTAATTCGAACTTATAAACATTTGTTAGTTCTAATAAAATGTATAAATATATTATAAGTTTCTAAATTCTCTAGTCAATCAAATTAAGATTTTAGACATTATAATACTGTATATTTAGATTAAAATTGTTATTATCTATATAAAAATCTTGAATAAAAAACTCACGCAGAAGTTGGATTATTATTAATAACTGGATGGAGGCAAAAATAGGCAATGCAAAAATTTAACAGTTCACTAAAAAAAGTAATGAAGGAAACAAAGGAGGAGTTGACAAAATGAAGTTGCAATGTAGAGCGTGCTGGCAAGGGACCCATTAAACACTTGTCAAGTGTCCTCACGCGATTAATGGTGGTTGTGGTCTTACCCAAAACAAAAATTTTCGAGATGGGATAGGCTAGTTTAATTTGGTACATAAATTAAAAAAAATATTTTTTTCTTTCGAATTAATTAAATTTTCAAGATGTGATAGATTAGTTTAATTTTACAGAAATTTAAAAAATACTTTCTTCCTTCTAAATTAATTAAATTTTTAAATTTTTTTGTAATGTTCAAAATATTTAAATTGTTCAAAATTTATTTGACAGCTTTTTCGTATTTATCTTTTCATTTGTTGAACTTTTATATTTTTTAGGAGATAAATAATACTATATATTTACTATTTTACAAAGAGTAATAGTGAAAAGTATGATGCAAATTTTGTCTTTGAATATTTATCATAATATGTATACATTATCTCACAAATTCAATTAAAATTGGACAGAGAAAGTACAAAAGAATTTATAATTTTATGATTCTAAACTAAAGTTATATGAAATATATTAAAATAATTTTTAATATTGTGAATTTAAACATGACACGTAAAAAATGAAGATAAAAATAGTTACCCAAAAAGATAAAGAGTTGCTCCCTCCTTTTTTCAAAAAATTACTTGTTTTCCTTTTTATTTTGTTTAAAAAATAATTATTATTTTTTGAATAACTTTCAAGTGACATATTTAAAGCTATAAAATCAAAAAATGATATAATTTTAAATTATAAATTTTTTTTTTTCGCGGCAAGTCAAAATCACGTTATTTTTTTAAAATGGAGAAAATACTTTCTTAGAAACAAATTGAAAAAGGGGAACATTTTTTTTTTAAAAAAAGACAGAGGGAATAGTATATATATTTGTAAATAATTTATGTTTCTAGGCCAATGATCATATAGGGGTTGGTCACTGTCCACTTTCCAATTTGACGGGACATTTCGAAGGTCTACTAAACATGTAGTACTATTTCCTATACTTACTATTTATTTTCATAATACAAGAGAACTTCAGAAAAAAAAAAAATGGCTATGTAGCCCTTGAAAAGACAATTTCTTAATTTAATTATCAATTGTTACTAGGGTAGTATTTTTCTCTACACAGGTCAATCAAACTATTTTCAATTGAGCTTTTACAATATCAAGCTATGTTATGCTGAGTTTTGTTATTAGCTTGAGTTAAACTTCACTCAGTTTCTCAATTTTTATTTGAGATAAAGTATCAAAAATACATATAAATTTTTTCTTTCTAGTTTCAGACTTAAAGTATTGTAAATTTGAGAAATACAACTAAAATATTACTTTCAAGCTTAAGAAACACACCCCTACAAAAAATGTGATTCTTCACGATCACTTCTTAATGAAGGGACATAAATTTGGACGTTGCAAATGCATTTCTAACAATAACTTTTGTCTGGTCATTAAAACTATTTTTAAGCTTCACATTAGCTATCACAATCTGGACTTAGGGCTTAGATGTGACACAACAAATGGAAATCTGAGAGTCCCCAAACAAGCCTCAAGATACCAAAACTCGCACTATCGGTTCGAAAGCGTACACAAAGTAAATACGTAGTTCTACGAGGTGAAAAAATAGGACTCACTCTATGGGGGCAATGCGGGACTTAGGATCTTTCCAACACAACATATATTCAGGCCATAAATCACATAACCAACTTACATAAATATAATCAAAAATAGCCAATACATAACATAGATTTAACCATAACACATAGCATGTAACGTAAAAAGATTGACAAGATGTCCAATAATGCCTCTACATAGATGGATCGGGGACCAAGACATTCCCCAGACTCACCCTCAATGTACAAGGAAACGAAAATATCAAAGGTAGATAGATGGTGAACCGTCCTTGGAAGATTGGACTCACCACTACAATTAAATTTGGAATCCGAACTAAGTGTCAAACAGTAGATGATTAAAGTCCTCGATCCCTACATGGTAAAATCATGTAGGTAAAGTATGTGTTAGTACATTTGAATGTACTAAGAATGCGGGATGCAATGCATGGACATACCAAAACCTGCATGCCAAAGTTAGATGACAAGAGCATATAATAAAGAAAAAATTGAATATCAAAAAGTCTAATATAACAAGATGCTATGAAATGCAAATGACGCTCATATATATATAGTGGAGATGTGACCTTAACCGACATGAGTAAGACTAAATGAGCTATTACTTGTAATCCCGATGAAATCCCCTTATTGGTAAAGAGGTGGTCTACTTGCCAAAGGTAGACCACACTTCACCTTACGGGACAACTACCATTTCGCATGAAGTAACCTTCCTTAGGGGACAACTCCCATTTCGGATAGGATTCTCACATCAAAACATATCATATTATATCATTTCTTCTCCTTAAGGGACAACTCCTGTTTCGAGGCATCTTTCCTTACAGGATAACTCCCATTTCGGAAAGAAAATCTATGCTAGGCACATGGTTCAAGGAAGGAGAGCAAACCCTTCATTCATCGGTGCTAAGTCATCATCCCACAAGAATACATGTACATATACATAGATATACATGCTTTCAAAAGACAATATTCATTTCTTAAGATCATTTCAATGCATCCTTAATCTTTAAAGCCCAATACCATTCATAGAAATTCATACTTAGGCTCAAATGTCAAAATCATAGTGTAAGTCATAATACTCATGCATAAGAATAACCCATTCGTATATAAAATGGTATGCAAGCACCCAAAATGCTGAAAGATCCATATTCAATCAAAATATATGTGATCACATTCTTTTCATAACGAATATCATATCATAATCATATCATAAAACATAATTGGGTTTAACTCATAATATAATTTCTAAAAATAGTCCAATATCATGAATGCAAATGCTATAAATGATATGGGAAGGCATGAGTAATTAGGATTAAATCTAAAATCAACAATATAATGTTAAATTGAAGTAAATACACCATTAAATCCATATTTAAATCTAACATAAGTTCACCATGTATAAACAAGTCTTAAAAAAAAGGGCATACATAAATATTATTTCATAAACCAATGTAAATCATCATTTTATAATTCAAATGAACTTGAAATCAGTAAATAAATATAACCCGTATACTATTTGAATTTAAGGAATCATATTATTCAAAACTCCAATTTAACGTAAGCTAGAGATTCATGAAATTGCTTGAAAATAGTTTGGGTCTCCTTGATTGGAAGGTAATCAAGGATCAAAACCCACATACCTTCACTAAGATGAAGAAATCCCAAAGAATTTTGAAGAAGAATTGAGTTCCTTAGCTCCCAAGTTGAAATTCCAAGAGTTCTTTTGAGAAAGTTCAAAATTATGAGAGATGAGTTTGAATGTTTGGAATAGGTTTAGGTCTCTAGATGACCATAAAATAACATAGGAATCCCCAAAAGACCAATAGGAATAACTGAAATTATGTAAATGCCATTAATGAATCTTAGGAAAATTTTATCGGAAGTCATTTGACTTGAGGGCAAATGGTCCATGTGGCAATCCATGGTCTGTGTGGAGTGCCCGTGAAACGAAACTTAGAAATGTTTTTGGAAATTTCAATCTTGAACCAACACTTATAATTTTTCGCATGAGTCCACCAAACATACACCTTTCACGAGTTGTGTGAAGGCACACGGTCCATGTGGTGGTCTCGTCTCCCCAACCTTAGGAAAATTTCGTGAAAAAGTTACGAGACGGTATCTCTATACTTAGAATATTTTCACTCTAGAGGCTTTATGGAAGGCCAAATGGACCGTTCCATGCCGCATGAGCTGTGTGACCTGGGCGTGGCACTACATTTGGCCTAAAAAGGTACTTTCACGCCTAGTAGGAGGCCAAACGGTTAGTCCCACGGGCAGTGGCAAGACGCACGACCTGTGTTCCTGGACGTGCCTCTAAATGTGGTTCCAAAAAATTCCCTCACATGAAATATTGGCCAAGTATGGTTCCACCGAGGGTCACACAGCCAGTGCTAAGGAACAAGGCTCGTGTAGCCCTCCCTGGGAAAACCCTTGGTCAAATTTTCAGTCAAAAACTAAATTTCCAAGTGTTCACAACGCCGTATGGAATCCGAGTCATTACATCATCTCCCCCTTAGGAACATTCGTCCTCGAATGTGCAAGAACAAGGCTTGAAAGACTTGAGTTAGAATATGAAACTTTCAAACACAAGATACCATGCATAGTTCATCGTTTGAAAATCACAAAGCCATTAAATCTTATTCCAAAATGAAATAAAATCATTCAAAACATCATAAAACCATTTTAATGCATATGTAAACATGTCATGTCATGAGACTCAAGAAGGAAAAAATTGGGACCAACGAGAAAGGAAGAACCTAATACATTAGGCTTGAGTAGGTTGGAAAAGATGGGGATACCACTTCATCATGTCTAACTCTGTCTCCCATGTAGCACTCTCCATATGTTGGTTACTCCAAAGTACTTTTACCAATGCCACATCCTTGCTACGAAGTCATTTCACTTGTCTATCTAAGATCTCCACTGGCACCTCCTCATAAGACAAGTTCTCCTCAACGTCAATGCCCTCCAAAGGCACGATAGTGCTAGGATCACCAACCATCTTCCTCAACATGGACATATAGAAGACCGGGTGAATAGAACTCAAATTTTGGGTAACTATACCTTATATGAAACATTCTCAATCTGCTCAATAACTTCATAAGGGCCTACATACCTCAGACTTATCTTCCCTTTTTGTTAAAATGCATCACTTCCTTCGTAGGTGAGACTTTCACAAACACCCAATCTCCAACTTGGAATTCTAGATCTTTTTTCCTAGCATCCAAATAGGACTTTTGGTGACTTTGAGCAATCTTCAACATTTCTCTAATCAAATTCACCTTCTCCATAGCCTCCATCACCAAGTTCAGGCCAAACAAAGCCACCTCTCCTAACTCAAACCACCCCACCATAGACCTACATCTCCTTTAATACAAGGCCTCAAAAATGGGGCCATACCAATGCTAGCATGGAAGCTATTATTAAAAGCAAACTTGATAAGTTGGAGATGGTCATCCAAATTACCCTTGAACTCCAACACACAAGCCCTCAACATATCCTCCAAGGTTTGAATTGTCCTCTCGGCTTGCCCATCGGTTTGGCGAAAAAAGGCAGTGCTCAAATTGACCTTAGTACCAAGTCCATTTTGAAATGACCTCGAAAAGTGAGAAGTAAATTGGGTACCCTGATCCAATATGATAGACCTAGACACACCATGCAACCTTACCAACTCTCGAATGTACAACCTTGCATAGTCTTCGGCACCAAAAGTAGTCTTAACCGGTAAGAAATGATTCAATTTAGTCATCTAGTTGATGATAAGCCAAATAGAGTCAAAATGCTTTCGAGTCCGAGGCAACCCAACCACAAACTCTATATTTATATCTTTCCACTTTCAAGTAGGAATCTCAATGTCCTGAGCCAACCCACTCGGCCTTTGATGCTCCACCTTCACTTGTTGACAACTTGGGCATTCCGATACAAACTTGGCTATGTCCCTCTTCATACCATCTCCTCCTTAGGAGAAAACCTCAATATTCTTTTGTGAGACCAATTTCTTCAATTCAACCAAGAATGTATCTAGATCTTGCTTAACCTTCACATCAAGAACCATCGAGGATTCAGATCCATTTAGAACATGTATACCACCATCATTAGAATTGGCCACTCTAACACCCAACCTAGCCAAACGGTAGACATCCCTTGCTTACTCCTTCTTCTTCTCCTAAACATGAGCTGAACTTCCCATGGATAGCCTATTAAGAGTATCGACTACCACATTTACCTTGTCGGGGTGATATAAAACACTCATGTTGTAATTATTTAGGAGCTCCAACCATCTCCTTTGTCTCAAGTTAAGGTATCTTTGAGTGAACACATATTGCAAGCTCTTGTGATTGGTGAAAACATCAACATGTACCCTATACAAATAGTGTCTCCAAATTTTCAAAGCAAAGACTACTGCCACCAACTCAAGGTCATGAGTTAGGTAATGACGCTCATGTACCTTCAGTTGCCTTGATGCATAAGCTATCACTTTACTATGTTGCATAAGTACACAACCTAACCCAAATTCGAGAGGTATCATAGTATACCACGAACACATCCAAACTATTTGGTAGAGTCAAAATCGAAGCCGATGTAAGTCGATCCTTCAAAGTTTAGAAACTCTTTTCACACTCATCCGACTATACAAACTTAGCCTTATTTTGAGTCAACTTAATCAATGGATATGCAATAGATGAGAACCCCTCAACGAACCTTCTATAATAGCCCACTAACCCAAGGAAGCTTCGAATGTCCAAAGGAGGCAATGGTCTAGGCTAATTCTTTATGGCCTCGGTCTTCTTTGGATCTACCTTTATACCATCACCGGATACCACATCACCTAGAAAAGCAACTTTACCCAACCAAAACTAATATTTGCTAAATTTGGAATACAACTTATTCTCTCTCAAGGTTTTCAAAACCAACCTCAAATGATTCATATGCTCCCATTTACTTTGGGAATAGATAAGAATATCATCAATGAATACAATCATAAAACTATCAGGGAATGACTTGAACACCCGATTTATAAGATCTATGAACACGGCTGGAGCATTAATTAGGCCAAAGGACATCACTACATACTCAAAGTGCCCATATCTCTTTCGAAAGGCCATCTTGGGAGTATCACATTCTCTAACCTTTAACTGATGATACTCAAAATGAAGGTCAATCATCGAAAAGTGAGTAGCCCCTCGAAGTTGGTCAAACAAGTCATCAATCCTAGGCAATGGATACTTATTCTTAATGGTCACCTTATTCAATTGCCTATAATAGATACACATCTGAAGAGATCTATCTTTTTTCCTTACAAATAACACCAGAGCACCCCATGGGGATATGCTTGGCCTGATGAAACCTTTTTCTAACAAATCTTTCAACTGGTCCTTCAACTCCATCAACTCAGCTTATTCCATACGATAGGGAGGAATAGATATAGGTTGAGTATCCAAAAGAAGAGCTATGCCAAAGTCTACTTTCCTTTCAGGAGGAATACCGGGCAAGTCTTCAGAAAACACATCCGAAAACTTATTCACCACCAGAATGGACTCAAGAGTAGGTAAATTGGACTCCACATCTTTAACCCTCACAATATGATATATAAATCCCTTGGAGATCATCTCTTGAGCTTTGAGGCAGGAAATGAATCGACTCTTAATAGCAAAGTCACTACCTTTCTATTTAAGAATGGGCTTACCGGGAGGTTGAAAATTGATCTTTCGGGTTATACAATCTATAGAGACATATGATGCATGTAACCAATCCATCCCAAGAATCACAAAAAAACATACATTTCAAGTTCCACAAGATCACACGGAAATACCTTATGCTATACAGAAACTAGACAACTACGATAGACATTATGTGCAATAACAAATTCACCCACGAGAGTATAAATTGAGTAAGGATCCCTCAAAATTTTTGGACTCAAAAACTTAATAGCCAACAGAGGAGTCACAAAATACAAGTTTGCACTCTGATCAAGCAAAACATAAACATTAAAATCAAAGACTTTTAACATACCAGTCATAACATCCAGAGCCTCTTCAACTTCTTCACGTGCATGAAGAGCATAGAACTTATTGTTCCTGAGCAACACCTTAAGGAACTCTTGGATGACCTTGCTCACCTAGAGACATCTAACCTTGACCTTTTTGAAGGTTCTTGGGACAATCGGCAGCCTTGTAATTCTTATCACCCCACCCGAAGCAAGCACCCAATTCTCTCTAATAAGGGCCCATGTAGGGCTTCCTACACTTGGTACACACAGGGTACCCCTAACCACTACCAACTAGTGCCCTAGGAGGAGGTCCTGTAGCATTAGCAACCTGAGCACCTGAACCTTGGCCTTGTTGGAAATGGCCAAAACCACCAGTCGAGAGTTGGAGAACCCACCATCAAAATGGACCCTCTTAGGATCATGCATCCTCCTCCATTTGAGTTTCTCCCCTTCGATCGATTCGACATAAATCATAAGTCTAGAGATGTCCATATCCTAATTAAGAATGACAGTACAAAATTCTTATATAAGCAAGTCAGAAATACTAGAGATGAACTTGTGCATTCTTGCACGAAGATCAGCCATAAGTGTCGGAGCATACTTGGAGAGCTTAGTGAACTTGAGGGCATAATCCCTCACACTCATATTACCCTGCCTGAGGTTGATAAACTCAGTCATCTTGGCTTCCCTAAGATCAAGTGGGAAGAAACAATCCAAAAAAGCAAGCTTGAACTCTTCCCAATTAACAATATCACCACAAACTCTCTCCATAGACCACTGAGTATACCACACTTATGCCACATCCTTCAGCTGATAAGCAGCCAGTTCATCCCTCTCATTAGAAGTAACACCCATGACATTCAATACTTTGGAGAGCTCATCAATCAATTACTGAGCATCCTTGTTAGCCTTAGACCCAAAGAATTTTGGAGGATTCATCCGGGTGAAATCCCTCACTCTAGTAGTAGGAGTAGGATCCTGAGAAAGATTGACCTATCTAGTCTGAGTAGTCACCACTTGGGCAAGCATGGAAAAGGCTGTATAGAATTTATCATTAGAGATAGGTTCATCCATAGACCCTTGAGATGCTTGACCCTCATCAGCTAGGGTTGGCCTGGTAGGTCTACCATGAGGCATCTTATGAAACAGAGCAAGGATACTATCAGGGTCAAGAGCTAAACCAACTATTCATAGCACGACATAAGATATGAAGAAGTGAGACAATTCCTAGAACATCGTCACAGCCTCCCACTTATAAGCATGGTGCACTTCACTCCCATAAATAGGACTCTACTTGACACAACATGTTGGAATCCGAGGATCATTTACAAACCTAGGGCTCTAATACCATCTTTGTCATAAAACAGACCTAGGGCCTTGATGTGACATGATAAATAGGAACCTCTGAGTCCCCAGACAAGCCACAAGACACCAAAACTCGCATCATTAGTTTGAAAGGGTACAAATATTAATCACATAGTTCTATCAGGTGGGAAAATAGGACTCACTCAATGAGGAAAATTTGGGACTTAGGATCTTTCCAACACAACATATAACCATGCCATAAATCACATAACCAACTTACACAAAGATAGTCAAAAATAACCAATACATAACAGAGACTTAACCGTAACATATAGTATGTAACATAAAGATGTTTATAAGGTGTCCAACAATACCTCTACATAGATGAGTCGGGGGCCAAGACATTCCCCCGACTCACCCTCATTACATAAGGAAACGAAAATATCAAAGGTAGATAGATGGTAGATCATGCTTGGAAGATAGGACTCACCACTACAATTATATTTGGAATCCGAAGTAAGCGTCAAATTGTGGATTATCAAAGTCCTAGGTCCCTACATGGTGAAATCATGTAGGCAAGAGTATGCATTAGTACGTTTGAATGTACTAAGAATGCGGGGTGCAATGCATATACCAAAACCTACATACCAAAGTTAGATGACAAGGGCACATAATATAGAAGGAATTGAATATCGAAGAATGTAATATAACAAGATGCTATGAAATGCAAATAAAATATCTCATAAAATAGCATAGAAATCCCCAAAAGACCAATAGGAATAACCAAAATTACGTAAATGTCATTAATGAATCGGAGGATAAATTTATCATAATTCATTTGACTTGAGAGAAAATGGTCCGTGTGACCCTCCACGGTCCGAGTGGACTGCCCATGAAACGACACTTTTAGAATTTTTTTTGTAAATTTTGATCTTGAACCAACACTTATAATTTTTCGCACCAGTCCACAAATGGACACCTTTCACGAGCCGTGTGAAGGAACATAGTCCGTGTGGTGCTTTCGTCTTCCTAACCTTAGGAAAGGTTCATGAAAAAGTTATGAGATGGGGTACCCATACTTAGAATATTTTCACTCCGGAGGCTTTATGGAAGGCCAAGCGGCCCGTCTCATGCCCTATGAGTCGTATGACTTGGGTGTGGCACTACCCTTGTCCTAAAAAGGCACTTTCACGATCAGCAGGAGGCCAAACGACCAGTAGGAAGCCACACGGCTTGTGCCCCTGTCTGTGCCCCTAAACTTGGTTCTAAAAAAATTCTGTCACATGAAATATTTGCTAAGTATGGTTCCACTGAGGGTCACACAGCCAGTGGCGAGGCATACGACTCATGTAGCCCTTCGTGGGACAATACTTGGTCAAAATTTCATCTGAAAATTAAATTTTCAAGTGTTCACAATGTCTTACGGAACTCAGGTCATTACATTAGCGAAGGAATAATATTTGATCATTAAAATCTACCAAATCCTATTGTAAATATAAAATATAAATTAATAATTGGTTGTTTATATTATTTCTTTTTCCCCCTACTCTTCCAAATAAAAGAGATTATTATCCTTCTCTCGATTAAAACACTTCCCAAGAAACTACCGCCTACTCATGACCCACAACTTCTAATTGCTATCAAATATAATATTTTGGAGAAGAAATTATTGATCATAACCTTCGTAGGTTGCCATTTGTGTTCTAGAGTTCCTTCTTGTCAAAGGTTCAAAATATGTCCTTTTTAGATGCTAATTTTAGTTAAATTAATAGGGTTGTGATTGCACTTGTATCTACATGGATGTTGGGTTTGATTTGTGAACTAGCATTAATAAAACAATAATAATCCTAAGATTTGGATCATCTTACATGCTTAACAATTTATGGAGAGGAAATTTTAAATATTCTTCACATTTGAAATGAATATGACATCAGTTAAAAGAGGCTTGAATTGGAAGAAATCGTCCACTCTATTTTCTGCAATTAATTTGCTACTTTTTTTTTATCCTTTCTTAATACAATTTTGATTATCTTTTTTTTTACTTTTAATATTTTGCAGATTTTAACAGTCTGTTCTAGTGCTGTCACATTTTTAGTTCATTTATTTGTAAAAGAACATTAATTTATTTGTGGTTCTATTTTAATTTTAACATTTTGTTTGTGTTCCAGTGCTTTCTTCTTTTTATCATTTATTTGTAAAAGAATATTCATTTATTTGTGGTTCTACTTTAATTTGTGTTTAATCATTTGACATCAAATATTCCCTTTGTCCTATTTTAGTTATCATAGTTTTCATTTTTTGAGTCAAAATATATAAACTTTGAATAATATTTTAAAATGAATCTTTTCATCATATCAATATGAAAATAATTCAGTCAATAATACTTTTCTTATAGTTTTTAAATATCTACTTTTTTACTCTAAAATGTTAAATTAATTTAATCCAACTTAGCTTTAAAAATAAGTCAAAGTTACTTTCAAAAAATTACAACACCACAACTAAAATGGAGAAGGGGAAGTAGTAACTATTACTTTTGCGGTCATATTACATGATGAACAACTTATGGAGGCAATTAGTATAAATGAATACACACAAGTCAATAGATATTTGAAGAAAAATTTAACTGCTATAACTTTACTACATCTAACAGGCATAATGGTTGACTTTATTATTGTGTATGATTTTCATGTGCCTTATAGTTTGTGTTTACTGCATCTTGAAATAGTTTCACATTCACACGACTCCTCATCACCACTTTAGGAGGAAAGAAAATGACCTACATACAACTGTTATTATTATTACTATGGTAAAATACTCTATTCATTTACTAAAATGCTCTGCAAGCTCATTCATTCAACATTATGCAATCAAAAACTTAAGTTGTTAAACTTTTAATATTATTACAGGAGAATTAAGATAAAAGTGTAGTACAAAAAATATTGAGTCTTGACATATATAATGTCTGAAATTCACCAAGATGAATGCAACTCTAATACAAAAGCTTCTAGAAAATACACGCGGAAGTTGTTTGCTTTATCCTACCCTACTGTATTTTGCATTTTTTCTCCTCACCATCATATTCACTTGCTTGTGTATATATTCTCTCTTCAGATACATATAGAAAAATAAGTAAAAATTTTGCTAATGTTGCTATAGAGGAGTGTAGATGCCTTTTTTATGTTTTATTTCAGTCTTAATGGATCAGAAGAGTTCCAATTTCATGCTGATTGGCATTTTTGATGAGGTTTGGTGATTTATCAATTAGCCATTCAAATTCTACCGAAAACTTTGTTTATCAACATAAACACTTTGTTAGCTTTTATATGGTTCTTTGAGTTAAAGTGGGCTGAGATAGTATGTTAATCAATTTATTGTACGATCACATTGGAATAAAATTAAAAGAGTTTCTTTATATTTTCAGATGAATTCTTGAACTTGGATAGAATTCGAGACTATATTAATACTTTTGTATCTCTTGAAGAGATTGAATAATTTATTGTGATTGATCATGTGAAGGAAAGTGTTCGCCTAATTTTAATGTGTAGTAGCTTTAGTATTTATTATTGTAGCAATCTTTCAATGTCAAATATTGTTAGAAGCTTAGTTAACTTTATCCTAGTTAAACAGAGTTGTATACGTTCTTTCAAAGAATAATTTCATATCCATTTGCATATGAGGCTTGTCTTTATCTTGATCTACAGATAAGTAATTTATGTACTTGTATTCACGAAATTTTGTTGATTAATGATTTTTAAGTGTCCAATTTATACTAGGTAAAGTTTAGTAGGCAATAAAAACCCTTCGAGGTAGATTAGTGGTTTAGGCTTGTGACTTGGAGGTCTCAAATTTGAAACTCCTTCTCATAGAAAGCAAGTTGTTTGCCTTCTGGCTCGAGTTCATTACAAGTGAGTTACCTATTTATAACTTTATTTTAGAAGAAAAATGAGTTGACTGTGGTTGATGTTTGGAGGTTCCAACAGGGCCTATAAGTTCCGCTATGTTCTAATCAGCCGTGCATAAGATTTATAAAGTTTATTTATGTCACGACCTAGGACCTAGACATGATACAGTGAATGGGAATCCCAAGGAACCCCAAACAAGCATCTTAGCATATCATACACACATGCTTGATTGTAGAAGCAATAAAATATAACAAGAGATAGTAGATTGGGACAAATAGAGGTAAGGGACAATTCTCATATCATAAATATCAAGAGTCAAGAGAGAGTCAAGCTGAAATCATAATACAAACATGTCCAACAATACCTCTAAAACTTAGATACTTAGTAGGTGTCATGACCCAAGCCTAGGGCCTAGACGTGACCGGCGAATGGGGAACCTAAAGGAACCCCAAATAAACCTCATAGCATATCAACAGATATCCTTAGTCGTGGAAGCAAGATAGTTCATCATAAGGAACATAAACAAGGAAAAATTGGGACTATGGGAGAAACAACAACAACAACAACAACAACATACCCCAGTGCCTTAAAAGGCTCCCGCTTATTGCGGAGTGGGGTGGGGGGGTCGTATGTACACAGCCTAACCCCTATGTTTAAAAACATAAAGCAACTATTTCCAGATAATCCATGAGGAGCATCGACAGTTGCATTGACTAATTGCTACTTCACAAATAAAAGAAGCGCAGACAATTTAAAGAGTCATTTTGCTTTATTCCATCATACTTCAAAGCCAAAAAATAGTCAATCTTTGGCTTCATCCGAGATTGATGGAAATGACTATGGGAGAGAGACTCATATTTAAATAGCTTGAATGGCATAAGTGAGTTAAGGCTCAGGAATAATACATATCTTGTCTAATAACACCTCTAACATAGAACTTAGCGGGGTCCAAGACAAGCAACCGGGCTCACCCTCATAATCAAAGTATACCAAATAGAAAGATAGTCTTTCATACATAGAATAAGAACATTGATATTATCCTTGGACATGAGGACTTACCAACTAGCTGGAATGGAAGCCACTAGCCATGTGGAGGAGGATGATGACCAAATGGAACTCCGGTTCCTACATGGTAATATCATATAGGCATAGAGTATGCGTTAGTACTCTTTTCCCCCTAAATTTGACCCCATGAAAAAGAATATGAAGTCAGATTTCCAAAATAACAAATGGATTTTTAGATATAGGGAAATTACAATTCTGGGCATTTCTGAGGCATATTTTTGGATACTTTTGGAGATGTTTCAATATCTCCCCCTTGGGAATATTCGTTCCCAAATGTCGAAGAAACATACAAGAGAAGAGTAATCGTAAGGAGATCAGCCCCAACAAGAATGCAACAATATACTTTAAAACACCATTTTTGAAATTCCAACATAAGTGCCAAAATTGTCATGAACTTGTCATAATAAACATAATTGCATGCAATGACATAGGGGATAAATTATAAGACTTAGAATTATAGAAATGGACTTGATGTATTATCGCAAGCTTGAATCGAATGGAAGAGATACAAATATTACTTCTCGATGCTTGGACCGGCTCCCCGAGAGACACATACAAATAGACGACTCCACCAAAAAGTTCCTTGATGAACACCATATCATTATTAGTCAACTTCTCCACTCATCCATCCACTATCTCAAAGAGTTCTATAGCACTAGAGACACCAACACATCTCCTCAACCCAAAAACATGAAGAATCGGACAAACCATAATCATATCCCTAGGAAAATCCCATCCATATTCAACCTTACCAACTTCCTCTATACTCTAGAAGGACTCACAACCATAACTCATTTTTCAACCTTGACCACACCTATTCTACTTGTTTCCACGAACCACTATCTCTCCCTTGGGAAATAACCTCCACTCTACCATCTTTCCACCCAAAACTTCCAACTCTAATAAGGCAGAATCAATGCCTTGTTTAAACTAGACCTCCTCCACTAAAGAAGATTTGGAACCACCAAGAACACTATACTACCATTCTAAATTTCCCTCATCCTTATTTCCAATCTAACCAACGGATGAACCCCACTAGTCTCCTCTTTGCTACCATTATCCACACACACACTAGATTACTTAGAGCACCAACCAACACACTAGCCCTACAGGAGAAACTAATGCACACTCATATCATAATCCTTAAGGAGCTCTAACCACCTCCTTGTTACCAACCATTCACACTCATCATATTTAACAAATAATCTCTCCTTTCCAAAGAATTGCAACACTACCACCAAATGATTCACAAGCTCTAAATAAATCAATACTTCATTATTAGAAGTCACCGCAATATGCCAATGTAGGGTTTTAAGACCCTATTCATGAAACCCATAAACACAACTGATAGATAAGCCAACCAAACAACTCCACCAGTATTAATAATGCTCACTTGGGGACAAAACTCAAACGAAAGTGAAACAACCCCAAGAAGTACTCGAAAATGTGCCTCGAAAGTGCCCGAAATTGAAATTTATATATATCTCAAAATTTGTGCGTGATATCAAAAATTTGACTTCATATTCTTGTTCAAAGGGTCAAAATTAGGGAAAAGAGGGTCTAACTTCAATTACAGAGCAAATAATTAGCAATTTTAATTTTCCAAATGTCAATTTCCAGAGAGCTATTCTCGTCCCTGGTGCGATCTGCCAAGGGAATGCAGATGAAGAAATTAGACTTTTATGTCCTGTCTGCGATGCGTACACGTATATTTTTTTGTCCAATTATTTTCTTGTGGTCTAAGATTTTGAAGTCGTGGACCTAAGTGTCCCCAAATGTAAAAATACCCATACATTTCCATTTTCACCCTCATATTATTCTAGACATTCCCCAATTCTCATTCAAATACTTAGCCAATATTCTATATCCTACACTCAAGTCTCAAAACCCTCATCCGAAATAAAAAATTTTCTTAAAGCTTCAAGCCTCCATTTTCAATCTTCATAAAGAGTTTCTCCAAAGCTAAGGTATATGGGTTTTCTTTCACCTATGATACCCATACTCTCTCTTCCCCAAAATTGCATGATTTAAAGTTAATTCATTCGTGGGTTTTATCTATTATAAAAATTATTACAGACTATGTTAGGTTTATGAAATTGTGACTGTTTTACTATGATTAGAGCTATGACTCTAAGTTCTATGGTGAGGATTGATACAGGATCTTGAGGTATATTGTTTGAGGGTGTTACCAAGTATCTATTGATTTCTTTATACCAATTTTTCTAGCATGATTTCACTCTTGAATTACATATTCTTATACTAGGATTGCATACCATCTAACTGTTTGAAAAAATGTTCGATTATGGATTCTTGAGGAATTGAAGTTCCAATATATGTCATATGAGTTGAATGAATATATGATGATGAAATAATGATGAAATGATGATGAAAAGGAATGAATGTGGATGATGATCAAAGTAGTGTATATATATGATATTATCTCTTTATAGTGTTGGGGATGAGCAAGCCTAGCTCGGGGGATTGTAGGCCCGAGTAACCTATCGAGTAGTTGGTACCTTGGTCACCTAGCTCAGGGGATCATAGGCCATGGGTAACCTTGTAGGGGATGGTATCCATCAACCTTTATGGGGGGTTTGTACTCTGTCAACCTCAATGGGAAGGGGGGAGGGTTTGTACGCCGTTAACCTCGATGGGGGGTAGGGGTTTGTACTCCTTCAACTTCATGAAGGGTTAGTACCTCATGAGCCTATCCAAGGGGTGGTAGGACTTGGCTTGCACTGTAATGGTCACTCCTTACACTTGTATTATGTGCTACATAAGCATAACTTTACTTCAAGCATCATTCATACATGTCATATTATCAATATGCTATCTATTGCTTACGATTATGCATTTTGCCTATGATGCCTATCTCTTATTGCATTGCATCCTATATACTTAGTATATTTAAACATAGTAATGAGTACTCTATGCCTACATGATGTCACCATGTAGGAACAGGTGTACCGATTGATCCTCCTCCTCCATGTGGCTAGTACGACTTTTATTAAGCTTGTTGGTGAGTTCACTATTTCGGGGACATTACTTATGATCTATTGATATGTACTAAGACTTTCTCTATTTGACTTATGTATTGACTATGTGGGTGAGCCCGGTTTCTTTATCTTGGCCCCCACTCTTATCTATGTAATAGAGGTATTGTTGGACATGTCATGTATCTATCTTATGAGCTTGACTCTATTGACTTCTGATGTTTAATATATGGGAGTTTATCCTTATTCCTAATTCCCCTTGTTTACATTTATCTCTTGTTGTCATTCTAATTGCTTCTACAACCAAGAAAGTGTAATGACATGCTATGAATCCTATTTGGAGTTCCATCGAGTTCTCGATTCGTTGGTCACATCTAGGCCCTAGGCTTGGGTCATGACTAAGGTGGTATCAGAGCACTAGGTTATTATATCCTCGAATTCCAACACACCACATTGATTAGAGTCTTATTCATGGTTATGTTGTTCATCATAACTATGAGTAGGAGGCTGTGAGACGTTTAGGAAATGTTTCCCTTCATTATGATTCTAGTGTTGTGCTATAGAGTTGTGTAAGATTTCCCCCTAACAATTGTTCTTTGTTGTGCTAGATCATGCCTAATATGAGGGAAAGATGAGCCCGCATGCCCGAGGAGCAATCAACCAATGGAGAGCTTAGGGATGCTCTTACCTTGCTTGCACAAGTGGTGGCTAATCAAGTAAACCAAGTGGCCAAACCCCTCATGCTCCTACATCGGCCTCTCGGGTAAGAGATTTCATGATAATGAATCCCCCGAAATTCCATGGGTCAAAGGTTAGTAAAGTAACCCTAAGAGTACATTAAAATATTGTCCATCATGGGTGTGAGACCAGAGGATAAGGCAGAGTTGGTAGTCTACCAACTCAAAGGAATATCACAAATATGGTACGACCAATGGAAATATGAGAAGTGAGTTGGCTATGTGGTGCTTTCGGAGGAGTTTAAGGTGGCCTTCATTAATCGGTTCTTCCCCTTGAACTTAAGAAAGCTAAGTTGATGGAATTCATGAGTTTGAGACAAGGGTCCATGAGTGTGAGGCAGTATGCCCTCAAGTTCACCCAACTTTTAAAGTTGTCTTCTCATTTGATTGCCGACCCAAGATCAAGAATGAACAAAATTGTTATGGGTGTCTTCAACTTGGTTAGTAAAGAATGTCGATTTGCCATGTTGATTGATGATATGGGATTGTCATGGTTGATGACCTATACCGAGCAAATGGAAGAGGAGAAATTGTGGAAGAGAAGGGGGCATGAGGCTAAGAGCGCCTATATTAAGGGTAAGTTCCAAAGGAGTGGTCGGTTCCACCAAGTCCAAAGGCCTACTCATACATTTTATACGAGGGTTGCAAATGATCTTCCGAGGCCCAAGGTGTAAGGGGTGTGGCTCCTATTGATGTACGTCTAAAGTGTGGTAAGGGTCATGGTGGCCCATGTTTGAGGAATACCAATGCTTGTTATGGTTGTGGGGAAATTGGGCATAAGGCAATAGATTACCCTCGAAACTCTAACAAGGCAAGGAGGTTGGTCCACAAGGTGCTAATGAGGTCCTATTGGGGAGAGGTGCTCGACAAGATGGTGCCCCAAGGCACAACTGGTTCTATGCTTTTCATGGGAGGCAAACATTGATAAAGTCCTCAATGTTGTTACTGGTATGTTGAAAATCTTTGACTTTGATAGATATGCATTGATTGAGCCGGGTGCCACTCTTTTTTTGATTATCCCTTTTTGTTGTCCAAAAGTTCCATGTTGACCCTGAGTTATTGCATGAGTCATGTGAAGTGTCTACTCATATTGGTGCATCAATTATTTCTAGAAACGTTTATAGGAGTTTTCCAATTTGTATCTTGCATAAAGTGTTGTGTTGTGATCTTGTTGAGTTAAGCATGGTTGATTTTGATGTCATTCTTGGGATGGATTGGTTGCATGCCTACTATACTTCTATTCATTATAAAATCCATAGTGCAAAATTCCAATTTCCAAATGAACTCGTCCTTGAGTGGGAAAGTCAAGATATGGTGGTCAAGAATAGATTCGTCTCTTGCATTAAAGCCTATAAGTTGATCTTTAAGGGGTGTCTTCATCATCTTGTGAGGGTTAGGGATGTAGAGTCTAAGGTACTTCCCATAGAGTCGGTTCTAGTTGTAAGTGACGTTTTTGATATCTTTCCAAATGACCTTCTCGGTGTTCCTCCCAAAAGGGAAATAGACTTTGGCATAGACATCCTCCCCAATACTCAAACCACTTCTATTCCCCCTTATAGTAGGGCATCGACGACATTGAAGGAGTTAAAGGAAAAATTGAGGGACTTATTGGAGAAGGAATTTATTAGACTTAGTCAATCACCTTGGGGTGATCTGGTGTTGTCTGAGAAAAAGAAGGATAGGTCCCTTAGGAAGTGTATTGACTACCGAAAACTCAATGGGGTAACAATCAAGAATAGGTATCCTCTCCCACGAATTAATGATTTGTTTGACCAATTGCAAGAGTCTATCTATTTCTCTAAGATTGATCTTCGGTATGGGTATCAAGTGAAGGTGATGGATCGTGATATTCCCAAGACGACCTTCTATACTAGATATAAGCATTATGAGTTTGTTGTGCTATCTTTTGGGTTGACCAATGCACCAACCATTTTCATGGACCTTATGAATGGGGTCTTCAAACCCTACCTTGATTCCTTTGTTGTGGTCTTCATTGATGATATTTTGATCTATTCCCATGGTGAGGAAGAGCATAGGGCTCATTTGAGGGTTGTATTACAAAGATTGAGGGAGGAGAAATTATATGCTAAATATGAAAAGTGTTAATTTTTGTTGAGGGAAGTTGCTTTTGTAGGGCATGTGGTGTCGGGGGATGGTGTAAAGGTGGATCCTAAAAAGACTATGTTATTAGAAATTGGCCTAAACTACTAACCCAATCGGATATTAGGAGATTCTTGTGCTTATCAGGCTGTTATCGGAGGTTTGTGAATGGGTTCTCTTATATTTCTTCTCATATGACGAGATTGACTCAAAAGAAGGCCAAGTTTGTATGGTCCGATGAATGCAAAAGGAGTTTCCAAATATTGAAATACAAGCTTGTGTCTGCTCCTATGGTGTCACTACCAGATGGGCTAGAGGGATTTGTGGTGTCTTGTGATGCTTCCCAGATTGGTTTGGGTTGTGTGTTGATGTAAAGTGGTAAGGTCATAGCTTATACTTCTAGAAAACTCAAAATACATGAAAGGAACTACCCTACCCATGATTTTGAGTTAGCCACCGTGGTGTTTGCATTGAAAATTTGGCATCACTACTTGTATGGGGTGCATACTGATGTATTCACCAATCATAAGAGCCTCCAATATGTCTTCACTCAAAAGTATCTCAACTTGAGCCAAATGAGATGGCTAGAACTTCTTAAAAACTATGATATGAGTGTGCATTACCATCCGGGTAAGGCAAATGTGGTTGCGGATGCCTTGAGTAGGGTGTCCATAGGTAGCCTAGCTCATGTTGATAATGGTGAGAAGGAGATGGCTAAGGAAGTGCATCGAATGGCTTGGTTGGGGGTTAGATTGGAGGAGGCTGGTAGTGGTGTTGTTATTGTTGTTGATGGTGCTAAATCTTCTCTGGTTAGTAAGTGATGGCAAAACAAGACCTTGATCCCTCATTGTTAGAATTGAAGGCCTTGGTGAAAGAGGGAAAGGTGGAGGTTTTCTCCCAAGGGGTAGATGGCGCCCTTAGGTACCAAGGTAGGTAATGTGCACCATGTGTTAATGGTTTAATAGAAAGGATCCTTGATGAGGCCCATAACTCTTCTTATTCTATCCATCCCGGTTCCACCAAAATGTATAGAGACTTGAGGGAGGTATATTGGTGGGGAGGCATGAAGAGGAACATTGCCAAATTCATTTCTAGTTGTCATGCTTATTAACAAGTCAAAGCCAAACATCAAAGGTAGGGTGGCCTAGCCCAAGATATTCAGGTTCCTACTTGGAAGTGGGAAGAGATAAATATGGATTTTGTGGTTGGGTTGCCCAAGACTAGAAAGGGTTTTGATTCCATTTGGGTTGTGGTTGATAGGATGACAAAATCGGCTCACTTTCTACCGGTTAAGACCATATATGGGGCTGAAGATTATGCAAGGTTGTACATTCACCACTTGGTAAGGTTGGATGGGGTTCCTTTGTCCATCATATCAGATTGTGGGGCACAATTCACTTGATATTATTGGAGATCTTTCAAAATGGGTCTTGGTACTAGAGTTAAGCTTTCTACGACCTTCCACCCTCAAATGGATGGCCAAGATGAGAGGACCATCCAAACCCTTGAGGATATGCTTAGAGCATGTATGTTGGAGCTTAAAGGTAGTTGGGATGATCATCTTTTATTGATCGAGTTTGCCTACAATAATAGCTATTATTCTAGCATCAGTACGACTCCTTTTGAGGCTCTCTATGGGAGATATTATAGATCACCATTCGTATGGTTTGAGGTTGGTAAGATAGCTTTGTTGGGACCAGATCTGGTTTGGAGGCTCTTGAGAAGGTTAGGATGATTAGGAAAAGGTTGAAGATGGCCCAAAGTCATCAAAAATCCTATGCCGATGTGAGAAAAAGAGACCTTGAATTCAAAGTTAGTGATTAGGCCTACCTAAAGGTTGAAGAAGGGTGTGCTCCATTTTGGTAAGAAGGGCAAGTTAAGCCCAAGATACAGTGGATCTTATGAAGGCATGAGGAGGGTTAGCAAGGTAGCTTATGAATTTAGGTTGCCTAGTGAGATGTAATTGGTTCATCTGGTATTCCATTTGTCCATTTTGAGGAGATGTATGGGTGATCCAAATGCCATTGTGCCTCTTGATGTTGTGGGTGTTGTTTAAGAGAATTTGATTTATGAAGAGGTTTCGATTTAGATTTTGGATAGGCGACTGAAGAGGCTGAGAAACAAGAGGTGGCTTCCGTTAAGGTCCTTTGGAGGAATCAACAAGTTGAGAATGCTACTTAGGAGGCCAAATCGGACATACAAAAGCGATATCCTTACCTTTTCCACTCCACTCAAGCCTAAGGTATTGATCTAAGTCCTTCATTTGATCATAATTCTTAAGTTCAGCTTATATCATTGCATATGTTTATGTTTAAATTGACAAGTTCATGATGATTTTCATTTATGATACGATTTTTGAAATGATGTTTAAGTGCATTGTTGCATCTCTATGTGGGATGATATTGTCATTTTTGTGCATTTCTTATACGTCTCTTTGACATTCGGGGATGAATGTTTTACAGGGGGAGATATTGAAATGACTCCAAAAAAGTGTCCGAAAATATGCCTCGAAAGTGCTCGGAATTGAAATTCTCATCTATCTCAAAATCTGTGTATGATATCGAAAATTCAACTTTATATTCTTGTTCAGGGGATCCAAATTAGGGGAAAAAGTGTCTTTTCCAATTTTAGAGCAAACGATTAGCAATTTCGATTTTACAAATGTCAATTTTCAAAGAGTTATTCCCACCTCTGGTGTGATGCACCAAGGGCGCGCAGATGAAGAAATTGGACTTTCGCGTCCTGTTCGCTATACAGATATGCAAGTTTTTTTGCCCAATTATTTTCTTGTGGTCTAAGACTTTAAAGTCTTGGGCCTAAGTGTTCCCAATAGTAAAAATACCCATACTCAACAACCATTTTTCACCCTCATATTATTCTAAACATTCTCCAATTCTCATTCAAATACTTCGCCAATATTTTATCTCCTAAACTCAAGTCTCATAACCCTCATCCGGAACAAAAGATTTCCTTGAAGCTTCAAGCCTCCTTTTTCAATCTCCATCATGAGTTTCTCCAAAGCTAAGGTGTGTGAGTTTCCTTCATGGGTTCCTTTCATCTATGATACCTAAGCTCACTTTACTTAGAAATTGCATGACTTAAAGATAATTCATTCATGGGTCTTATCTATTATAAAAATCACTGCACACTATGTTGGGTTTATGAAATTGTGACTGTTTTACTATGTTTGGAGCTATGATTCTAAGGTCTATGGTGAGGATTGACGAAGGATCTTTAGGTATATTATTTGAGGGTGTTACCAAGTATGTATTGATGGCTTTCTACTAATTTTTCTATCATGATTTGACTCTTAAATTGCATGGTCTTACACTAGCATTGCACACCCTCTAAGTGTTTGATAAAATATCCTGTTATGGATTCTTGAGGAATTGAAGTTCCAATATATGTCTTATAGGTTGAATGATTATATGATAATGAAAAGGAATGAATGTGTATGATAATGAAAGGAGTGTATATGTATGATATTATCTCTATATAGTGTTAGGGATGACAAAGCCTAACTCAAGGGGTTGTACACCCAGGTAACCTATCGAGGGGTTGGTACCTTGGTTGCCTAGCTCGATGGGTCATTGGCTTGGGTAACCTTGTTGGGGATTGGTATCCATCAACCTTTATGGGGAGTTTGTACTCTGTCAACCTCGGTGGGGCGTTTGTATTCCATCAACCTCATGAAAGGGTTAGTACCTAATACGCCTATGCAAGGGGGTGGTAGGCCTTGGCTTTCATTGTAATGGTCACTCCTTACACTTGTATTATGTTCTATATAAGCATGGTTTTACTTCGAGAATCATTCATACATATTATATTATTAACATGCTATCTATTGCTTACAATTATGCATTTTGCCTATGATGCCTATCTCTTGTTGCACTGCATCCTACATACTAATGCATACTCTATGCCTACATTATGTCACTATATAGGAACCAGTATAACTATTGATCCTCCTCCTCCACGTGGCTAGTACGACTTCTATCAAGCTTGTTGGTGAGTCCACCATTCTGGGGATGTTACTTATGACTATTGATATGTACTAAGACTTTCTCTCTTTGGTTATGTATTGACTATGATGGTGAGCCTGATTTCTTTTTCTTCTCCCCCGCTCTTATCTATGTAATAGAGGTGTTGTTGTACATATCGTGTATCTATGCCATGAGCTTGACTCTATTGACTTTTGATGTTTAAGATATGGGAGTTTATCCTTAGTCCTAATTTCTCTTGTTGACATTTATCTCTTGTTGTCATTCTAATTGTTTCTACAACCAAGAATGTGTAATGATATGCTCTGAGGCTTGTCTGGGATCCCTTCATGTTCCCTATTAGCCAGTCACATCTAGGCCCTAGGCTTGGATCATGACACAAAGATCAATCTTAGTGAAGTGACTAACCCATTATAGTTGACCCAATAGATCAACCAATCTCAACCATCATATTACAATCTTATGGGTTCTACCCTCATTGGCAACATTCTATGCAAGTAGCCCAAATTATCCCAATACCTCCAATGCATCAAGCTAAGTTCACACCAAGATCATAAGATAAGACTTCTATGCAATAAGAACATGGGGCAACCCTTACAAATCAATTGAACCTTAGGCCAAGAATGGACCTACCTCTTTTGCTACCACTTGATAACCCCCCTCCCCCCACTCAAATACGGGTTCATTAGGGTGTAAGAATCTATCTGTATAGGTACTATCACAGAGGAGACACAACATGTATGTAACTATTCCATTCCAAGTATAACATCAAAATTCACCACACCAACTCTAACAAAGCACATGGCAAAACCTAATGCATTATGATCATGGAATAATTCTTATGGACTTTCTAGGAACCAAAAAGAATAAACAAAAATACAATGGCACACTGACCCCAACAATGCACATACATCTAATTCAAGAATACTTCAACATACCAGTAGTAACATCGAGCGCCCCATCTACCTCTTGCCTCCTTTGAAGAGCATAGAACCGATTACGTTTTGGAGAACCCTTTTGATCAACTTTACCAGCCTTACCCTTGTTGCGCTTACGAGGACAATCTTTCATATTATGACCCATCTTTCCACATTTGTAACAAGCATTAGTACCTCTCGAGCACGGGTCTTCATGTCATTTGCCACACATTGGGCATCTCGCTTAAGGCACCATAACACTTCTTTCCTTGGGACTCCGGAACTTTCCTTCAAAATGGTCCCTTTTGGCATCCTTACCCCTCTTCTTCCTCATCTTTTCTTCCTAAAATTATTCAGCATAATTCACCAAATAGTTCAAATCCATGTCACCAATCAACATAGTGGACCAACATTCCTCAGCCACCAAGTCGGAGACACCTATCATAAATTTATTCATCCTACTCCTTGCATCATACACCAATTGAGGAGCATATCTAAAAGTTGGGTGAACTTGAGGGCGTACTCCCTCACACTCATAGCACATTGTTTCAAGTTCATGAACTCCACCGATTTAGCTTCCCTTAGCTCAAGTGGGAAAAACCGATCAGGAAAGGCCACTTTGAGCTCCTTCCATAGAACCACATTACCATTTTCTTCCTCCCCCTTCTATTGATCATACCATATTTGGGCTAACCTTTTGAGTTGGTACACCACCAACTCTGCCTTTTCATTTGGCCCAACACCTATGATAATCAAAATCTTGTAGACCTCATCAATAAACTCTTGTGGATCTTCATCTACCTTTGCCCCATAAAACACTATAGGATTCATCCTCATAAAGTACCTTACCCTAGATCCCGAGGTAGTAGCATGAGGGGATTGGGCCCTTTGGTTGACTTGGTTAGCCACAACTTGGGCAAGCATAGTGAGAGCACCCCGAAGCTAACCATTGGTAGATTGCTCGTCGGGAATTTATGTTCGTCTTCCTCGAGTGTTAGGCATGATCTAGTATAGCAAATAATAATCATTAGGGTGAAAAACTTACTCCAATTCTGTGGCACGACTTCGATCATGAAGAAGGGACATAATTCCTAAAATGCCTCAAAGCTTCCAACTCATAGTTATGGTGCACAACATAACCATAAATATGACTTTAATCGACACAGTGTGTTAGACTCTATGGATCTAACAATCTAGTGCTCTGATACTATTTTTGTCACGACCCAAGCCTAGGGCCTAGACATAACTGGCGAATGGGGAAGCCGAAAGAACCCCAAACAAGCCTCATAACATATCATCACAGATCCTTGATCGCGGAAGAAATATAGTTCATCATAAGAAACATAAACAAGGGGAAATTAGGACTATGAGAGACAGACTCATATATAAATTGCTTGAATAGCATAAGTGAGTCAAAGCTCAAGCATAATATATATCTTGTCCAATAACACCTCTAACATAGAACTTAGCGGGGGCCAAGATAAGCAACCGGGCTTACCCTCATAGTCAAAGTATACCAAAAGGAAATATAGTCTTTAATACATAGCATAAGAACATAGATATTGCCCTCGGACTTGAGGACTCACCAACAAGCTTGAATGGAAACCACTAGCCATGTAGAGGAGGATGATAGCCTAATGGAACTCTAGTTCCTACATGATAACATCATATAGGCATAGAGTATGCTTTAGTACATTTGAATATACTAAGTATGTAGGTTGCAATACAACAGGAGATAGGCTACATAATTGAAATGCATAAACATAGACAATGGATAGCATAGTAATGATATGACATGTATGAATGATGTGTGAAGTAAAATCATGCTTATGTAAATCATAATACATAAGTAGAAGAAGAGCATCCTCATAGACTAAGCAACTAGAGCTTAGAATCCAATGTTTGGCACCCTTGGAGGGTGATCAAGTTATATACCCCTTAATCGATAAATGAACATCACACCCTTCATCAAGGTGGCCAAGGTATCAACCGCTCAACAATGGTTAATGGATATCCCACCCTCCATTTAGGTGGTCAAGTTATCAATCCCTTTCCAGTTAATAGACATCACACCCTCAAATTAGGTGGTCAAGGTATCAACCCCTCACAAGTTAATGGACATCACACCCTTCAATTAGGTGGTCAAGGTATCAACCCTTTAACAATGGTTGATGGACATTACATCCTCCACCAAGGTAGTCATCTATTATAAGATAGATACTTCACATAAACATAACTCACATAAATATTTATTTCATCATCATAAAGTCATTCAACTCATAAGACATGCTTTGGACCTTCAATTCCTCAAAAAACCACACCTGGACATTTTATCAAACTCTTAGAGAGTGTGTAGTGCTATCATAAAATCATGCAATTCAACAGTGAAACCATGCTAGTAAATTCATTGTAAAAGCTTCAATAGATACTTAATAACACCCTCAAGCAATAAACATCAAAACCCTCCACCAAACCTTTCAATAGATCTTAGATTCATAGCTCAAAACATGGTAAAACAGTCTTAATTTCATAAGCTCAAACATAATGTGCAGTGATTTTCATAATAGATAAGACCTATGAGTAAATCAACTGGAAATCATGCAGTTTTTGAGTAAAGAGAGCTTGGGTATCATGTGTGAAAGAAACCCATATACCTTAGCTTTGGAGATGAACTTGATGAAGATTGGAGATGGAGACTTGAAGCTTGAGAGAAAATCCTTAGATCCCGAGAGGGTTTTGAGACTTGAATTTTGACAGAAATATAAGACTAGGTGTTTCAGTGAATATTGGGGAATGTTTTGAATGATATGAGAATATAGGTATTTTCTCATGTGGGAAGACTTAGGCCCAAGACTTAAAAGTCTTGGATCGTGTACAATACAACAGACTCAAAATATATATTGGTGCATCGCGGAAGCGGCGCGCCTGACATACTATTTTTCACATTCTTGAAAAATTCATAATTCGATCGGTTGCTTCAAAATTAGGGTTAGGCCCTTTGCCCCATAAATTTGACTCCTTAAACAAGAATATGAGTTGAATTTTCAAAATAACGAATAGATTTTTAGATATATAGAAATTATGATTTTGAACATTTTCGAGGCATATTTTTAGGCACTTTTGGGGTCATTCCAGTGGGGGCCAAGACAAGCAATTGGGATCACCCTTATAGTAAACATATACACAAAAGAAGGATAGTCATAGAACATAGTAGGAGATCATAAGCATCATCCCAGAAATGGAGGACTCACCAAAGAGCTTGAGAGATGTTGTACTAGCCGCGTGGATGATGATGATCAAGTGGGCTCCAGTTCCTACATGGTGAAATCAGGTAGTCATAGAGTATGTGTTAGTACGTTTGAATGTACTATATATTTAGGATGCAATGCAACAAGTCATAAGCACCATAAACAAAATGCATAACATAGGCAATGAATAAGCATATAGCAATATGGCATGTATGAATGATACTTGAGAAAAATCATGTTTATATAGAACATAATACATGTGTACCATTGTTAGTGCATATCTAAGGCCTACCACCCCCTTGGAGAGGCGAATGAGGTATGAACCCCTCAATAGGTTGATGAGGTACAAAACCCCCTAACATAGTTAATGGAGTACTAATCCCCCGATGTGTTTATAAAGTTACAAACCCCTCAACATGGTTGCACGAGCCTACCACCTCCGGAGTGAGGTGATCGAAGTACAAGCCCCTCAATAAGGTTACCTGGGCCTACAATCCCACGTGTAAGGCTTGGTCAATTCCTAATACTGTTGAGATAATATCATATATACATATTCCTTGTATCATCATATAGTCATTCAACTCATAAAATATGCATTGGACCTTCAATTCCTTAAGAAACTCATAACCAGGCATTTCATCAAACACTTGACGGGTGTGTAGTGCTAGTACAAAACCATGCAATTCAAGAGTGTAATCATGGTAGAAAATCCAATTTAAAACCATTATTAGATAATTGGTAACACCCTCAAGCAATATACTTCAAAACCCTTCATCAAATCTCACAATAGATCTTAGATTCATAGCTAAAAACATGCTAAAACAACTATAATTTCATGAAACCCTAACATAGTTTGTAGTAAAATTCATAATAATTGAGACCCATGAGTAAATCAACTTTAAATCATGCAATTCTAAGTAAAAGGAAGCTTGGGCATCATGGATGAAAGGAACCCATGAAACAAACCCATATACCTTACCTTTGGAGAATAGCTTGATGAAGATTGGAGATGGAGATTTGAAGCTTAAATGAGAACCTTAGAATTTGGTTGAGTTTTAAGACTTGAAATTTGAAGATAAAATATTGTCTAAGTATTTGGGAGTGTATTTGGAAATGTCTTGAATGATATGAGGGTGAAATAATGCTAAGTATAGGTACTTTCATGTATGAGAAAACTTATTCCCAAGACCCAATGCCTTGGACCGAGATAGAAAAACTGGAAAAATTTACACTGTGGCGCGCCCTTGGCGCGTCGCCCCAGGGGCGCAAAAAGCTCTCTCGAAATTGATTTTTGGGAAATTGAAATTGCAATTTGTTTGCTCTAAAATTAAGGTTAGGCCCATCTCCTATATAATTTGACCCCCTGAATAAGAATATAAAGTCAAATTTTTGATATCGTGCATGAATTTTGAGATATATGGAAATTATGATCCTCAACCTTTCTCTAATCATCCTTACCTTCTCCATAGCATCCACAACCAGATCC
>JAOTQJ010140078.1:0-38693 GCA_025642045.1 Solanum sejunctum | reverse complement strand
ACATCTACTTACTTCCAGACACTTAATCTATTTCTATCCCTCCATATAGAATGGCCCCGGTAGAATTGGAATTAAAAGAGTAGTTAAAAGACTTATTGGAGAAGGGTTTTATAATACCTAGTATGTCCCATTGGGATGCACTAGTGTTATTTGTATGTAAAAAGGAAGGCACCTTAAGAATGTGTATCAATTATCGACAATTGAATAGGGTGACAGTTAAGAATAAATACCCCTTCCCCAGGATTGATAATTTATTTGATCAATTACAAGGTGCCAAATGCTTTTCAAAAATTAATTTGAGATCAGGGTATCACCAAGTGAGGGTGAAGGAGAAAGATATACCTAAGACGGCTTTTAGTACATGCTCTTGTCAGTTTGAATTTCTTGTTATGTCATTTGGGCTAACGAATGCAGCAAGAGTTTTTATGGATCTAATGAATAAGGTATTCAAGCCATTCTATGATGTGTCCATGATAGTATTTATAGATGATATTTTGGTATATTAAAGATTAGAAGAGGACCATACAAATCACTTATGACAGGTATTATAAGTTCGTCGTAATCTACAGTTGTATTCCAGGTTTTCCAAATGTGAATTTTGGCTAAGATTAGTGCCATTCTTAGGTCATATTATGTCCGATAGGGGAAGAAGGATTGATTCACAAAAGATAGAGGCTGTGAAAGATTAGCCAAGTCCAACAACACCCACGGAAGTTTGGAGCTTTCTGAGGTTGGCAGGTTATTACAGGAGGTCTGTTAAAGGTTTTTCTTCTATTTCTGCACCTCTAACAAAGTTGAGACATAAGACAGCCAAGTTCTAATGGAATGATACATATGAAAGGAGCTTCCAAGAGCTGAAAAATAAGCTAAATTCTGCACCCGTGCTAGTACTTCCAGAAGGCACCGAGGTGTATGCAGTGTATTGCAATGCTTCAGGAGATGGCTTAGGGTGTGTAATGACACAACATAGTAGGGTAATTGCTTATACATCTAGACAACTATGACCATATTAGAGAAACTACCCAACTCATGATCTTGAGCTAACAACAATTGTGTTTGTTCTGAAAATATGGCGCTACTATTTGTGTAGGGTTCATGTTGACATATATACTGATCATAAGAGTTTGCAGTACATTTTTAAGCAAAAAGACCTAATTTAAGATAGTGGAGATGGCTAGAGCTAATAAAGGATTATGACGTTGATATACTATACCATCCGGGGAAGGCAAATGTGGTAGCCGATACTCTGAGTCGTAAACCAATCATGAATACTGGTGATTAGGCCCTGGTAAGTAAAGGAGTGGCTAAGGATCTACGTCAATAAGCTAGTTTGGGAGTTCGTCTTTTAGAAGCTTCAAAGGAATGGGTTATTGTACATAATACTGTGGAGTCTTTGTTGGTAATGGAGGTAAAAGAAAAATAGTTCGAGGATCCTAGTTTACGATGACTTAAAGACAAGGTGAGTTAGGGTATGATAAAGGGCTTTGACCTTACATAAAATGGAGTACTTTATTCCCAAAATAGATTATGTATGCCTAATATTAATAGATTAAGAAAGAGGATAATGGAAGAAGCCCACAGATATTCCATCCATCCAGGATCAACTAAGATGTGTCATGACTTGAAGGGAATGTTTTAGTGGGGAGGCATGAAAAAGGACTTTGCAAAATTTGTGGCTTAATGTCCAAATTGCCAACAAGTGAAAGTAAAACACCAAAAGCCAGGAGGTTATATACAATGTATAGAGCTTCCAACATGGAAGTAGGATATGATCAATATGGATTTTGTTACCGGGTTACCTCGCTCATTTTAGAAGTTTGACTCCATATAGGTAATAGTTGACAGACTCACAAAGTCAGCACACCTTTTGCGAGTCAAGAGTGATTATACAGCTGAAGAGTATGCCAAGCTATACCTCAGAGAGATAGTCAGGCTATATGGAGTCCCAATCTCTATTATATCTAGACAGGGGGCTCAATTCACTACAAAGTTTTGGAAGTCCTTCCAAAGGAGTTTAGGGACACAAGTGAATTTGAGTACAACATTCCACCCTCAGACAGACGGTCAACCTGAGCGCACTATTTAAACACTTGAAGATATGTTGTGAGCTTATGCATTAGGCTTTAAAGGTAGTTGGATGGACCATTTGTCACTTATTGAATTTGCCTATAATAATAGCTACTACTCGAGTATCAAGATGACACCTTATGAATCTTTGTATGGAAGGAAATGAGGTCACCAATTAGATGGTTTGAAGTGGGTGAAACCACCTTGCTTGGGCCAAATCTAGTACAACAAGCCATGGAAAAAGTTATGGTAATACAACATTGGCTAGAAACAGCCCAAAGTCATCATAAATTATATGCGGATGCTAGAAGGAGAGGACTAGAGTTTTCAGTAGGGGATTGGGTATTCTTAAAGGTAACCCTAATGAAAGGGGTTATGAGGTTTGGTAAGAAATGAAAACTGAGCCCACATTACATAGGGCCATATCAAATTATTAAGAAGTGGGCAGGTTGCATATGAACTAGAGCTACCCCAAGAGCTTTCAATCATTCATCCAATTTTTCATGTCTCAATGCTTCAAAAATGCATAGGTGACCCATTCTGTATTACTCCTATTGAAGATGTGGAAGTCACAGAAGATCTCACATATAAAGAGATACCTATTCCTATTCTAGATCACCAAGTTAAGAAGCTAAGAAATAAAGAAATAGCTTTAGTAAAAGTACTTTGGAGAAACCAGCAAGCAAAAGAGATAACATGGGAGGCCGAGGACGTGATGAAATCAAAATTTCTTTACTAAGCTAAAGAGAAAGTCTAACATACAGAATTGGAACACTAATAGGAACATGTTATTGAATACTTAGTGTGTTGTCAAAAGTTTGTGTAAATAAAGGTTTAAACTTAATTAAGCTATCCAATTATGCTAACATTCGAGGAAGAATGTTCCTGAGGGGGGAGGATGTAACACTCGATATCTTATAATACTAGTATTATGCAAATGAAATGTGATATGAGTTTTCAAATTAGCATCAATTTTTAAAAGTGTTTGAATCTCAAATTAGAGGGAAATATGCATGTCTAACGCTGAAGAGGGTCGAATGTAAATAAGTTTTAAGTCAAACTGAGGAGATCACGACCATAAAAAAGGTGAAAGAAGTGATCTTCTTATAGGACTTACGAAGCTAGCAGGTGGGTCACCTACATACTTAGCTTAAATATGTTAGCTAAACGGAGATGAGCCCTGATGCCAAATCTGTCCAAGTCCGATAATGAATAAAGTTTGTGTTAAGGGTGTAACTTTATCCCATGTTTTAGGACCATAAATGTAAAATATTTTCAGCCCAAGAATAGTAGAGAAAGGGCCCAAGTACAATACAACTCACTTGGTGAATTGGGCCAAAACTAAGGAGAAAAGGGAAAAGTGGGCAGCCCAGGCCCAACCAATTTGAACCCAATAAGGCCCAAGTGAAAGTGGGAAGAAGCTGCATCACATATCAATAAATTAAGTCTAAAATGCCTTAGTAGGTTGGCCAAAATCCCCCTTTAAAAAGGATCTAAAACAGCTCCCTTAAGCCATTTTAATTTGGACAAAAACAATTTGCTTTTCTTGGTTATTCTTTGCTCTCTTTCAATGTGTTAAAAGTAGACCTCACATCCTTACAAGGGCTCCTAAATCAAGCCTAAGCCTTGAAGTTAAAGGTAAGTAATGATGCTTTTGTACATAGTATGCTTTGTTTATGAAAAACAAGAAGTATATGCTAGTTATGCCTGTGCTGGAAATTTGGACAGCATGTGTCCTAAGGATTGTTGTGCACTTTTCTTGTTTTTGAGAGGCTTTTATATTCTTGGTTGGTTGAGTTATAAAGTAATTCTTATGTTCTTAATAAGGTTTATTTTTTTTAGTGATTTCACCAGGCTGCTGCACCTTATTTACAGTCCACAAGAGTGAGTTCTTACGTGATATAATAATTGTGTTCTTAGTAAGAACTTGTGGGCTGGTGGTTGGAAATTGTTGCTCCACGACCTCTATCTATTTTGGAACTATTTTTATACTGTTTTAAGAGTTATTGTATGTGTAAGTATGTTATATGCAGTTTGGTTGAAGTTAAAATAGATTCGGGATTGTTAACGTCGAAATGTAGCGAGACGAAGTAATGTTATGTCACCTATTTATGTGTTGTGTAGAATTATTATGTGTTGTGCTTGTGGGCTGTTGTAAGACTATTATGGCACTAAAATAGACTGCACATTATATGTATATGAGAATGTGTATTTGAAAATACGATTAGAGGCGGAAAGGTTGAAAGAATACGCTAGGTTTTGTAATTATATACTTGCTGCCCGTGTGTTATTTTTTATGAGATTGGGTTGCCAAGATATATCTATTAGCTGCTAATGCTAGTTTTATCACCTACTATATTGTAGATAAATATTTGGAGGAAGGAAAGGTTATCTCGAGGTACAACGAGGTATGTAAGGCTACTCGATTTCGTATTACTTGGCATGAAATCTAGATTCTTCCTTGGTACATAGAGGCTCTTACCTACTCCAATGTAACAAACAAACATGTATCCACTCTTTCACATGTTCATATGCTACCATACATAGTCACTTGAAAACCTACACACATACTTGGATACCAAGATACACGAGTTCGTTCTACTAAATAAAGTTCATGTGTTGTTCTACCTCCTATGCACTTCATTATTTGTGTAATCTACTCCTTTTATTATGGTGTTGTCTTTTGTGATTATTTTCATGTGATAGGTTGTATCTACAGTCCTACATTTCCAATATTATGACTATCAAAATAAGCATCTTAAAGTAATTGGAATATAAAGTATATTGCCTATTGATGTGTGGTAACCTGAGGGGTGGAAGAATCACCTAGCCTGGGTCGATCCTATCACAAGAGGTAGCCCAAGGGGTGAAAGGAAACGCCTAGTCAAGTCCAATCCCGATATAGATTTACCACTGATCAGCTGGTCATTTGTATTACATGCTATGCAAAGATTATACAATAAAGGTAAAGTAATAAAAAGAACATAAAGTACAGGACCCCACAATATAACTATAGGTCATCTCTTATTCTACACTAGTACATAGTTTCATTTGAGTTATTACTTTATATACAATATTTTCTGCCTTATATTCGGTACATTACCTCATACTGATGTACCTTACAGGGGACCTGTACTTCATGCTGCAGGTACAGGTGCTAGTAGATCGCCTCAGTAGGAGTACAGGGTATCCAACTGCTGTTACCAAGCTCCAGGTTGCTTCGGAGCTTTGTGTGTCTAGAGCTTATATTTTTGTATTGCATAGTTAGTCGAGGCAGGGCCTATCCAGACCCTTATCATTTACTTTTTGTTATCTAGAGGCTTTGTAGACTATGTAAATTAAAGTGTGGTCATGTCTCATACTTTAGGCAACATGGCGCCAACGACCTAGCCATATGCATTTCCTTTTGGCTTATTATTACTGTTTACTTTCTTAAAGGCATGTTGAATATACAAATCCCTTATAATTTGTATAGAAAGTGCATAGATACAGGCTGGTTCTCCCGAGCCTTATAGGCAATGGGTGCCAGTCTGCCTTAATGGGACTTTAGGCATGACAATATTTCCTAAAACATCTCATAGCCTCCTGCTCATAGTTGTGGTGCACAACCCAATCGTAAATAAGAATCTAATCTATGCGGTGTGTTGGACGCCAGGGATCTATGAATCTAGTACTCTGATACCATCTTTGTCATGATAGAAGCTCAGGGTCTAGATGTGATCGGAGAATGGAGAACCCGAAGAGATCCCAAACAAGCCTCATATCATCATATTATTACACATCCTTGATCGCGAAAGCAATGTAAAACAACTTAAGAAACATAAATAAGGAGAATTGGGACTAAGGGAGAGAGATAGACAGAGATGAAGAGAGATTTATATTTAAATAGCTTGAATATCATAAGTGAGTCAAAGCTCAAGCATAATACATAACATGTCCAATAACACCTCTACTACATAGATAAGAGCAGGGGCCAAGATAAGCAACCAGACTCACCCTCATAGTTAATACATACATAAAACGAAAAATAGTCTTAGAACATAGTATAAGAGAATAGTCATTGTCCCTGGATTGGAGGACTCACCCAAGGCTAACTTGAACAGTCCATCTAGCCACGAGAAGAATCAGTAGGAACTCTAGTTCCTACATAGTAACATCATGTAGGCATAAAATATGAGTTAGTACATTTAAATATACTAAGTATATGGAATGCAATATAATAATAGATAGGCTTCATAATCAAAATGCATACAATAGACAATAGGCATAGTATAGCAAAATGGAAAGTATATTAAATTCATAAGTAAAACATGCTTAAATAACTCATATTCATATAAGATATCATATGTGAAGAATAGACCAAGTTAGCTTTCCATGGTATAAAACCTTTGGGGTTAGTGATGATAGCACTCATCACCCTAGTGTGTGAGGTACAAACCCCTCACCAAGGGTAGTGATGATTGCACCCATTACCCTAGTATGTGAGTTATTAACTACTTATAAAGGTTGGTGATGATAGCACCCATAACCTAGTGTGTGAGGTATTAACCCCTTATCAAGTTTAGTGATGATAGCAACCATCACCCTAGTGCATGAGGTATTAAGCACTCATCAAGGTTAGGATGATAATACCTATCATCCTAGTAGTTGAGCTATTAACACCTCAATTAGGTTAGTGATGATAGCACCCATCACCCTAGTGGTTGAGACATTGACCCCTCAACTAGGCTCCCAAATTGGGAATGGTCTAATACAACACTTCATATATAATTTATCATGTACATAAGCTCATATCATCATATAGTCATTCATATTATATCTTAAGCTTTGGACCTTCAATTCCCCAAGAAACCTTCGAACATTTTATCAAACACTTGGTGGGTATGTAACGGGGGTAAAAGATCATGCAATTTAGAGATGAAATCATGCAATAAAATCCATTGTAAAACCATTAATCAATACCTTGCACCACCCTCAAGTCATACACATCAAAACCACTCATCAATTTCAACATTAGATTCAAGATTTAGAGCTCAAAACAAGCTAAAACAACCATACTTTCATGAACTAAAATCACTATGCAGTAAATTTCCCAATATACAAGACCCATATGTAAAATTGACTTTAAATCATGCAATATTAGTAAAAAAAGGATACTTAGGCACCATGGGCTGAAGTACCCAATGGTTTAACACCACATACCTTAACTTTTGAGAAGTTCTTGAAGCAGACTTTAACATAGACTTGGAGTGTGACTGAGATCCTTGAAGAAATCCTTAAGATTAGTCTTGAGTTTGGGACTTGAATTTAGGGTGAAATATGAGCCTAAGTGTTTGAGTGAGTATTGGGGAATAATTAGGATGATATGAGGGTGAACTAAGGCTAATTATATGTATTTTCAAGTGTAGGAACCCTTAGGCCCAATACTTATAACTCTTGGACCGAAAAATTTAAAATAAAGACCAAAAAACACATGGGCGCATCGCGGAGGTAAAATGGATAGCCACTGGAAATTGCATTTTCTGCATGAACGAGTTCCACAAAAATAGGCATAACACCTTCATCCGAACTTGAAATGATGTGAAAAAAAGTGCGTTAGAAAGATAATTTAAAGGATCTTAAGTTGGTAGGTTGTGGGATACCTAGTTCTTTTTGTGCTAAGAGATATGCCCTTTCAAAGTTGACCCTCCAAAATAGCGTTCTTTGTGATTTTCTAACTTTGATACGGTTGCTCTAAAATTTGGTTTAGACCCATTTCCCACTTAATTTGACTTCCTAAACAAGACTATAAAGTTGGATTGTCAAAATAACGAATGTATTTTTAGATATATGGAAATTACAATTCCAGGTACTTCCAAGGCACATTTTTGGGCACTTTTTGGGGTCATTTCAGATAAGACCAGGGGCCAAGACATGCAACTGGGCTCACCCTTATAGTCATCATATACATAAAGGGAAGATAGTATTAGAACATAACATGAGATCATAAGGAACGTCCCCATATGGAGCACTCACCAACAAGCTTGAGTAAAATCGTACTTGCCATGTGGATGGAGATGCTCAATTGGGACTCCGGTTTAGATGGTGACATCATATAGGCATGGAGTATTTGTTAGTACGTTTGAATGTACTAAGTATGTAGGATGCAATACAACAAGTGATAAGTACTATGGGCAAAATGCATAACATAGGTAATGAATAAGCATATAACAATATGGCTTATATGAATGATGTTTGAAGTAAACCATGCTTATATAGAACATAATCCATGTGTAAGGAGAGACCACTTTAGTGAATATCCAAGGCATACCACCTTCTGGAGAAGCGCATGAGGTACAAACCCCTCAACATGGTTGATGAGGTACAAACCCCCTCCCCTAACATGGTTATCAAGGTACAAACCCTTCGAGATGGTTGCACGGGCCTGCCACCTACCAAGCGATGCGGTCGAGGTACAAACCCCTCAACATAGTTACTCGGGCCTATAACCTTCTTAGTGAGGCTTAGTCATTTTCCTCACACTATAGAGATAATATCATATAAATACATTCCTTTCATCATCATGTAGTCATTCAACTCATAAGGCATGCATTGGACCTTCAATTATATAAGAAAATCATAACCGAATATTTTATCGAACACTTGGAAGGTGTGCAATGCTAGTGTGTAACTATAAAATTCAAGAGTGGAATCATGCTAGAAAATCCAGTGTAAAACCATCAATAGATACTTGGTAACACCCTTAAATAATATACGTCAAAAGCCTTCATCAAATCTCACCATAAATCTTTGATTCATAGCTCAAAATATGCTAAACCATCACAATTTCATGAAACCCCAATATAGTGTTCAGTGAAATTTATAATACATAAGATCCATGAGTCAATCAATTTTAAATCATGCAAGTTTGGGTAAAAGAAAGATTGGGGTATCATGGGTGAAAGGAACCCATGAAAGAAACCCACATACCTTAGCTTTGGAGAATCCTTGAATAAGATTGGAGATGGAGACTTGAAGCTTGAATGAGAACCTTAAGATCCAATGAGTTTTGGGACTTGATTTTGGAGTGAAATGTGAGTCTAAGTGTTTGAATGAGTATTGAGAAATGTCTTGGATGATATGAGGGTGAAATCTGACTAGGTATAAGTATTTTCATGCATGGGAGGACTTTACACCAAGACCCATAAGCCTTGGACCGAGATAAAAATTACTGCCAACAAAATACATAGGTCCACATCTGGTTCGCGATATAAACTATCGCGAGGCAAGATTTACATAGGTCCGTGACAGCTATGCATCGCGGCACCATCGTAGATTGATTTTAGAAATTGAAATTTTAGGAAAATGAAATTACAATTCGCTTGCTCTAAAATCAATGTTAGACCCATGTCCCACTCAATTTGAACCCCTAAACAAGAATATGATGTTGGATTTTCGATATCACACATGGATTTTGAGATATATGAAAATTATGATTCTGAGCATTTTCGAGGCACATTTTTGGGCACTTTTTGGGGTCATTTTAATATCTTCCCCTTGGAAACATTCATCCCCAAATGTCAAAGAAACGTATATGAGAGACATAAGCATAACAATTTTAGCCCACATAAGGATGCCATAATGCACTTAAACATCATTTCAAAAATTTCAATGTAAGTGTAAAACTATCATGAACTTGTCAATTTAAACATGAATGCATGCAAATGTCATGGGTTGAACATAGACTTGAAATCATATAGGGGACTTATATTGATACCTTAGGCTTGAGCGGAGTGGAAAAGATAAGGATATCACCTTTGCATGTCCACTTCAGACTCCCATGTAGCACTTCCAACTTTTTGAAGCCACATCCTTGTTTCTCATCCTCTTTACATGTCTATCCAAAATCTAAACTGGAACATTTTCATAGATCAAATTGTCTTCAACAACACCCATAACATCAAGGTGCAGAATAGCATTAGGTTCTCCCACACATTTTCTCAATATTATACATGAAAATCAGATGAACCAAATCTATCTCACTAGGCAATTCCAATTCATAAGCTACCTTGCAAATCCTTCTCATTACCCTATAAGGACCCATATATCTTGGACTCAACTTTCCCTTCTTATGAAAACGAACCACACCATTCATAGGTGACACCTTCAAATAAACCCAATCACCGACCTTGAATTCAAGATCCCTTCTCCTCACATTGGCATAGGACTTTTATGACTTTGGGCCTTCTTCAACCATTCCCTGATCATCCTAACCTTCTCAAGAGCCCCCATAACTAGATATGGTCCCAACATAGCCACCTCTCCAACTTTAGACCACCCAACCGGTGATCTACAATGTCTACCATAAAGAGCATCAAAAGGATCCATAGCGATGATAGTTATTGTTGTAGGAAAACTCAATCAATGGAAGATGATATCACAACTACCCTTAAGCTCCAACATATAAGCCCTAAGTATATCCTCAAGTGTTTGGATAGTTCTTTCGGCGTTGCGATCCATTTGAGGGTGAAAGGCCTTACTAAGTTTAACCTTTGTACCAAGACCCCTTTGAGAAGACCTCCTAAAATATGAAGTAAATTGAGCACCACGATCCGATATGATGGATAAAGGAACCACATGCAATCTCACCAACTCATGGATGTACAACCTAGCATAATAGCCCCATATGTGGTCTTAACGGGCAGAAAATGAGCGAATTTCATCATCCTATCACCACAGTCCAAATGGAATCAAAACCCTTTCAAGTCTTGGACAATCCAACTACAAAATTCATATTAATCTCTTCCCACTTCCAAGTAGGAACCTCTATGTCTTAGGTTAGGCCACCCGGCCTTTGATGTTCGGCTTTGACTATTGGCAACCATGACAACTAGAAACAAATTTGGCAATGTCTTTCTTCATGCCTCCTTACCAATACACCTCTCTCAAATCTCTATATATCTTGGTAGAATTGGGGTGAATAGAATAAGAAGAACCATGAGCCTCATCAAGAATCCTCTCTCTCAAGCTATCAACATAAGGCACACACAACCTACCTTGGTATCTAAGGGTACCATCTCCCCCTTGGGAGAAATCCTCCACCTTCCTATCATTAACCAAGGCCTTCAATTACAACAAGGAGGATCAAGGTCTTGCTTAGCTTTCACCTCCTCAATCATTGAAGATTTTGAGCCATAAACACCACCACCAACATCATTATCAAGCTCTTCTAACCTAACTCCTAACCTAGCTAACCGATGGACCTATCCAACCACATTCTTATCACCACCATCAACATGAGCTATGCTACCCATAGACACCCTACTTAAAGTATCTGCGACAATATTAGCTTTAAAGGGATGATAACGGACACACATATCATAGTCTATAAGAATTATCTTCTTTGTCTCAAGTTAAGATCTTTTTGATTGAAGACATATTGGAGATTCTTATGATCAGTAAACACATCAACATGCACCCCATACCAATAATGATGCCAAATCTTTAATGCAAAAACCACGGTGGCTAGTTTAACATAATGAGTAGGATAAATACTTTCATGCAGTTTGAGTTGCCTTGAAGCATAGGCTATCACCTTACCATTTTGCATTAGAACACAACCCAAACCATCTCTAGAAGCATCATAATACACAACAAATCCTTCTAGCCCTTCCGGTAGTGACAAAATAGGAGCAAACATAAGCTTATCTTTCAATGTTTGGAAAATCCTCTGACACTCATTGGTCCACACAAACTTAGCCTCCTTTTGTGTCAACTTCATCTTGGGAGAAGCGATAGAAGAGAACCCATTCATGAACCTTTGTTAGTAACCTGCAAAGCCCAAGAAGCTTCTAATATCCAACAAGGTCAATGGTCTGAGCCAATTTCTAATCAAATCCATCTTTTTACGATCCACCTTAATACCATCCCCCGACACCATATGACCTAGGAAGGAAACTTCTTCAACCAAATTTTGCACTTCTCATATTTAGCATACAACTTCTCCTTCCTCAATCTTTGGAACACTACCCTCAAATAAGGAACATGCTCCTCCACACAACGAGAATAGATCAAAATATCATCAATGAAGAACACAACAAACAAATCAAGGTAGGGTTTAAGGACCCTATTCATAAGATCCATGAAGATAGTTGGTGCATTGGTCAACCCAAATGATATCACAACAAGCTTATAATGCAAATACCTAGTCCGAAAGGTCGTCTTAAGAATATCACACTCCCTCGCCTTTGCTTGATGATACCCATCAGGGCTATAGAAATGTGCAAACCACAAAGAGGAATGTGCAAACAGTTCATGAATGATTGAATGGGAATATTGTACAAACTACAATGGTAAAGTTTGATAATTTGATACGACATATAAATGTGCCAAACAACAATAGTACATCGTGGCGAAGATCAATCTTAGAGAAGTGGCTAGCCCTTTGCAATTGGTCAAACAAATCATCTATTCTTGGAAGAGGATACCTATTCTTGATGGTGACCCTATTAAGTTATTGGTAGTCAATGCACATTCTAAGGGATCCATCCTTCTTTTTCACAAACAACATAGGTGCACCCCCAAGGTGATTGGCTAGGCCTAATTAAACTCTTCTCCAATAAGTCCCTCAATTATTCCTTCAACTCCACTGGGGCCATACGGTAAGGGGGAATAGAAATGGGTAGAGTATTAGGAAAGAGGTTTATACCAAAATCTATTTTCTTTTCGGGAGGGACACCGAGAAGGTCATTAGGAAAGACATCAAGGAACTTATTCACAACCTGAATCGACTCTATGAAAGGACCTTGGACTCCACATCCCCAGCCCTCACAAGATGATAGAGACATCCCTTAAAGATTAACTTACGGGCTTTAATGCAAGAGATAAACCTAACCTTGACCCCTACATCATGACTCCTCCATTCAAAAATGGGTTCATTTGGGAATTAGAACTTGACCCTATGGGTTTTACAATCAATAGAGGCATAATACGCATGCAACCAATCTATCCCAAGAATGACATCAAAATCAACCATATCCAACTCAACAAGATCAAAATGTAATACATTATACAAGATGCAAATGGGACAATTTCTATAAACCGTCCTATCCATAATAGATGCACTAATAGGAGTACATACCTGATATGACTTACACAACAATTGGGCCTTAACATGGAACTTTTTGGCAACAAAAGGGGTAACAAAAGAAAGATTGACACCCAGATAAATCAATACATACACATCAAAATAAAAAACTTTTAACATACCGGTGATGATATTGGGATCCTCCTCAACCCCTTGCCTCCCTTGGAGTGCATAGAATCGATTGTGTCTTGGAGCACTACATTATTGACCACCTCTCCCCAAAAGAACTGCATTAGCACCTTGTGGACAAACCTCATTACCCTTGTTACCATTTCAAGGGCAATCCATCACCTTGCCCAACTTCCCCACAATCATAACAATCATTAGTGTCCCCTTAAGCACCAGCCACTATGAGAAGTAGCACATTTTCAACACCCACCATTAGGAACCACACTTCCAACACCTTGGGCCCGTGGAAAGTCATTAGCAACCCTTTTTGAAATGTATGAGAAAACCCTTGGCCTTGATAGAACCAACCACCCTTTTGACTATGGATTTTTCCCTCAAAATGAGCTCTCTTAGCCTCATAACCCCTTCTCTTCCTCAATTTCTCCTCTTCCATTTGTTTGGCATAGGTTATGAAATGAGATAAATCCATGTCAACTAATCAACATAGCAAACCTACACTCCTCACTCACCAAGTTGGAAACACTCATAAAAAATGTATTAATTTTAGACCTTGAGTCGGCCACCAAGTGTGAAGCATATCTTGAAAGTTGATTGAACTTAAGGGAATACTCCCTTACACTCGTAGATCCTTGTTTCAAGTTCATGAACTGCCCCAATTTAGCTTCCCTAAGCTCAATAGGGAAGAACTAGTTATGAAAGACCGCCTTAAACTCTTCCTAAAGCACCACATTATTGATTCCCTTCTCCTCCTTTCATTGATCAAACCATATTTGTGCCACCTCCTTGAGTTGGTAAGTCGCCAACTCTGCCTTCTCTTTCGATCTAACACTATTAGTATCCAAAACCTTGTATACCTCATCAATGAACCCTTGAGGGTCCTTATCCACCTTTGACCCATAAAATTTTGAGGGATTCATCCTCATGAAGTCTCTCACCCGAGATGCTGGTGTAGGAGTATGATGGGATTAGGCCCCTTGGTTGGCTTGGTTAGCCACAACTTATGTAAGCAAAGTGAGAGCATCTAGGAGCTCACCATGAACCAGTTGTTCCTTGGGAGTTCAGGCTCTTCTTCCTTTTGATTTAGACATGATCTAGCATCGCAAAGGATAATTATTAGGGGGAAAAACCTTATGTCAACTTCTATAGCACAACATAGAGTAAGAAAAAGGGAATCATTTACTAAATACCTTATAGCCTATTGCTAATAATTATGGTGCATAACACAACCATGAACAAGACTCTAATCGACGAGGTATGTTGGACTCTGAGGATCTAATAACCTAGTGCTTTAATACCAAGTTTGTCACAATACAAGCCTAGGGTCTAGATGTGACAAGGTACAAGGGGAACCTAAAGGGACCCTAAGCAAGCCACGTAGCATATCATTACACATCCTTAGTCACGAAAACAATAAAATAGCAACAAAATAGTAGAAATAGGGATAACCGAGGTTAAAGGACATCATTCATATCATAACAACAAGATTCAAGAGAGAGTCAAAGCTTATAACATTACATATCAGCAACACCTCTACTACCTTGTAGTCAACGTATACATAAAAGAAAGATAGTCTTAGAACATAGCATGAGATCATAAGCAATGTACCCCGAATGGAGGACTCACCAACAAGCCTGAGTGAAATCGTACTAGCCACGTGGATAGAGATACTCAAGCGGGGCTCCAATTCTTATATGGTGACATCATGTAGGAATAAAGTATGCGTTATTATGTTTGAATTTATAGATTATGTAAGATGTAATGCAACAAGTGATAAGCACCATAGGCAAAATGCATAATATAGGCAATGAATAAATATATAGCAATATGGCATGTAGGAATGATGCTTGAAGTAAGCCATGCTTATATTTGAACATAATCTATGTGTAAGGAGAGACCACTTTAGTGAATATCCAAGGCCTACCACCTTTTTGGAGAGGCACATAAGGTACAAACCCCTTCATGTGGTTGATGAGGTACAAACCCTCCCCCCAATATGGTTATAAAAGTAGAAACCCCTCAACATGGTTGCACGAGCCTTCCACCTCCCGAGCGAGGGGATCGAGGTACAAACCCCTTAACACAGTTACCCGAGCCTACAACCTCCCAAGAGAGGATTGGTCATTTTCCCCAAACTATAGAGATAATATCATATACATACATTTCTTTCATCATCATATACTCTTTCAATTCATAAGACATGCATTGGACCTTCAATTCCTTAAGAAAACCATAATCGAAAATTTTATTGAAGACTTGGAAGGTGTGTAATGCTAGTGTAAAATCATGCAATTCAAGAGTGGAATCATGCTAGAAAATCCAGTGTAAAACCTTCAATAGATACTTGGTAACATACTCCAACAATACATCAAAACCCTTTATACCATAGATCATAGAGTCATAACTCAAAACATGCTAAACAATCACAATTTCATGAAATACCGACATAGTGTGTAGTGAAATTGATAATACATAAAACTTTTGAGTAAATCAACTTTAATCATGCAAGTTTGGTTAAAAGAAAGCTTGGGTATCATGGGTGAAAGGAAACCATGAAAAAAATCCACATACCTTAGCTTTGGATAATCCTTGAAGAAGATTGGAAATAGAGACTTGAAGCTTAAATGAGAACCTTAAGATCCGAATGAGTTGTGGGACTTGATTTTGTAGTAAAATATGAGTTTAAGTGTTTGAATGAGTATTGGAAAACATCTTGGGTGATATAAGGGTGAAATATGGCTAAGTATAAACACTTTAATGCATGGGAGGACTTGGGCCCAAGATCCAAAATCATTTGACCGTGATAAAAATCACTGGTAATAGAATACACATGTCCACATCTGGTTCGCAAACCAGGCCTATCGCGGAGGCAAGATTTACATAGGTTCGTGATGGTTGCACATTGTGGCACTGTCATGGATTGATCCTAAAAATTAAAATTTTGGGAAAATAAAATTGCAATTCACTTGCTCTAAAATCAGGTTTAGACCCATTTCCGACTCAATTTGACCCCTAAACAAGAATATAAAGTCCGATTTTTGATATCACGCATGAATTTTGAGATATATGAAAATTATAATTCTGGGCATTTTTTATGCACATTTTGGGCACTATTTTAGGGTCACTTCACCACCATGTGGATAGGTGACATTAACTTGTCCCACTTCGTGACTTATGCCGAACAATTAGAGGGGGGAAAGTTGAGAAAGAGGATAATGGGTGAGGCCAAGAGGGCCCATTTTGAAGGTAGATTCCAAAGTCCTAAGGGTGCATGGTTTCATTAAGACCAAGTGTCTACTAATACTCTTAATAGAAGGTTTGCTAATGACAATCCAAGGGTCCAAAGTGGTGGTGGTATGGTGCCTAATCGTATGCGCCCAAAATATGGTAGAGGTCATAATGGCCCATGTTTGAAGGATATCAATACTTGCTATAGTTGTGGAGAAGTGGGTCACAAGATGATTGATTTTCCTAGTAATTAACCTATGGGTAGAGATGGCTGTCCACAAGGCTGAGGTGCTAATGTAGTTCTTTTGGTTAGAGGAGGCCAACAAGATGGTGTCCTAAGGAAAAATCGATTCTATGCACTCCAAGGGAGACAATGGTTGATGAGTTGCCCGATGTCATCACCGGTATATAAAAGTCTATGATTTTGATATGTATGCATTGATAAACTTGGGTGCCACTCTTTTTTTATTACTTCTTTTATTGCCAAAAAGTATCATATTGAGCTCAAATTGTTATGTGAGTCTTATGAGGTGTCTACTCTTGTTGGTGCATCTATTGTTGCTAGAAAGGTCTATAGAAATTGTCCTATTTGCATTTTGCATAAAATATTTCCTTGTGATCTTGTTGAGTTGGATATGGCATATTTTGATGTCATTCTTGGGATGGATTACTTGCATGCATATTATGCCTCTATGATTGTAGAACCTATAGGGTCAAATTTCAATTTTCTAGCGAACCTGTTCTTTAGTGTGAGAGTCACAATGTGGTGATCAAGGGTAGATCTATTTCTTATATTAAAGCCTATAGGTTAATTTCTAAGGGGTGTCTTTATCATCTTGTGAGGGTTAGGGATGTTGAGTCCAAAGTCCTATAGAGTCAGTTCCGATGGTTAGTGAGTTTCTTGATGTCTTTCCAAATGACCTTCCCGGTGTTCCTCCCAGAGGTACTCAACCCATTTTTATTCCCCCTTATCGTATGGCCCCGGTGGAGTTAAAGGAGTTGAAGGAGCAATTGAGGGATTTGTTAGAGAAGGGTTTTATTAAGCCTAGTCAATCACCTTGGGGTGCACTGGTGTTGTTTATGAAGAAGAACGATGGTTCTCTTAGAATGTGTATTGATTACCAACAACTGAATAGAGTCACCATCAAAAATAAGTATCCTATACAAAAGATTAATGATTTGTTTGACCAACTTCAAGGGGCTAATCACTTCTCTAAGATTGATCTTTGGTCCATGTATTATCAAGTTAAAGTGAGGGAGTGTGACATTCCCAAGACGACCTTCTAGACTATGCATGGGCATTATGAATTTATGGTTATGTCTTTTGGGTTGACCAATACACTGACTATGTTCATATATCAATTGAATATAGTCTTCAAACCATACCTTGATTTATTTTTTGTGGTTTTCATCAGTGATATTATGATCTACTCTCATAGTAAGTAGGAGCATGTGGGTCATTTGAGGGTGGTGCTACAAAAATTAGGGGAAGAGAAGTTGTACTTAATGAGAAGTGTGAATAATGGTTGAAAGAGGTTGCCTTTCTAGGTCATGTGGAGTCAGGGGATGGTATTAAGGTAGATCCTAAAAAGATGAAAGTGATTAGAAATTGGCTTAGACTTTTGACCCCGTCGGATGTTAGAAGCTTCTTGGGCTTGGCAGGTTACTATCAGAGGTTTATTAATGTGTTCTCCTCTATTGCTTCTCCTATGGCTAATTTGACTAAAAAGATGATTAAATATGTTTGTATCGATGAGTGTGAAAACAGTTTCCAAACTTTGAAGGATAAGCTTGTCTTCGCTCATATATTGTCTCTACCAAAAGTGTTGGAAGGGTTTGTTGTGTATTGTGATGCCTCCCGATTGGTTTGGGTTGTGTTTTGATGAAAAATGGTAAGGTGAAAACCTATGCTTCTAGACAACTCAAAGTGCATGAAAAGAATTATCCTACTCATGATCTTGAATTGGCCGCTTTGGTTTTTGCTTTGAAAATTTGGTGCCATTATTTGTCTTGAGTGCATATTAATGTTTTTATCGATTATGAGTGCATGGATAGCAGGGTGTGACCACCATCAACCAATTGAAGGGTTGGTACCTAAATCACCATGAATGGTAGGGTGTGACAATCTATTATAATGTTGGTCTCTTACTACACTTGTAATATGTTCTATATAAGAATGTTTACTTCAAGTATCACTCATGCATGCCATATTGCTATATGTTCCTGTATTGCCTAATGATGCATTTCAATTATGTTGCTTATCTATTATTGAATTGCATCCTACATATTTAGTATATTCAAACTTACTAATGCATACTCTATGCGTACACGATGTTATCATGTAGGAATTAGAGTGCTTCACGATCATCCTCATCCTCCATGTGGCTAGTACTATCTTCTCAAAGCACATTTGGTGAGTCCACTCCAGGGATCATATCTCTTGTTTATATGTTATGTAAAGTCTTTGTTTATCTATTTGTATGCTTTTGACTATGAGGGTGAACCCAGAAAGTTTTCTTGGCCACTGCTTAACTCGAAGTGTAGAGGTGTTATTGGACAAGTTATGTGTTTGCAGTCAAGTGACATTTTGCGCTACCCTTTGTGGCAGCGCTCACTCAACCCTATGATACTATAAGTTTGATTTTCTTTGACTCTTTGATGTTTAATGATATGAAAGACTTCCCTTATCCCTTTTTCCTTATTTCCATTCTTATATTATTATTTTATTGCTTTTGCGACCAAGGATGTGTAATGATATGTTAAGAGGCTTGATTGGGGTCCCTTCGGGTTTCCTATTCGCCATGTCACATCTAGGCCCTAGACTTGGGTTGTGACATGTGGGTTTCAACCATAGGGTCCTTTCACCCTTGGTGCCCAACTTTTCTTTTTATGTAAATTGCATGTTTATTCAAGTTGGATTATCTATGGGTATCTCTTATTATGAATTTGATTATAAACTATGTTGGGGTTTCATAAAATGTTGATTGTTTTAAGCATGTTTTGAGCTGTAAATCTATGGTCTATTATAAGATTTGATGAAGGGTTTCAATTTATCTTGCATGAGGGTGTTACCAGGTGTTGATGGGTTGATTTACATTAAGTTTTCTCACATTATTTCACTCTTGAATTGCATTATTTTGAACTAGCATTACACACTTGCCAAGTGTTTAATAAAATGTCTGGTTAAGAATTCTTGAGCTATTCATGATCTATTGCATGGCCTATGAGTCAAGTGACTTTATGATGATGAAAGGGATGTATATATGTGATGAATTCATGAAAGGTATATATAGTGTTGTAAGTTGACCACACCTTGTTGAGGGGGTGATATGCCTCAACCACTTTGATGGGGGCTACTATGTCCATCTACCATGTTGAGAGGTATATACCTTGACCACTTTGATGGGGGTGTTATGCCCATCTTTCAAGTTAAGGGCTATATACCTTGATCACTTTGATAGGGGGTGATATGCCTATCTACCATGTTGAAGGGTATATACCTTGACCACTATGATGGGGGCTAACATGCCCATCTACCAATTGAGAGGTATAGACATCAATCACCTCCAAGGGGGTAACATGCCTTGGAATCCATGTACAAGTTTTCTTGGTCTATGATGATGGTCTCTTCCTACAAATGTATTATGTTCTATACAAGCTTGTTTTATTTCAAATATTGATCATGCATGCCATGTTGTTAATATATTATCCTTTGCTTATGATTATGCATTTTTACTATGTTGCCTATCTCTTGTTGCATTGCATCCTACATACTTAGTACATTCAAATGTACTAACATATACTCTCTGCCTATATGATATTACCATATAGAAACTAGAGCACCTTTTGATCATCCTCCCCGTGACTAGTTGTGATATCTTGAAGATAAGCTTTGGTGAGTCCTCAAGTTCGGGGACACAAGTTATGATACTCTTGCTTCTGTCATTTCTTTATGGTGAACTCTTGATACTGTAAGGGTGACCCCAGAAAGTGTCTTGGCCCCTGCTCAAGTCTATGTCTAGAGGTGTTGTTGGATAAGTGATGTGATCATGCTATGTTCTTGACTCTTGTTTATTTATGGTTATCTAAAACTTCCCTTTGTCCCTTTATATTTATATTTTTTACCCTCCTTTTGTTATTTAATCACTTCCGCGATAAAAGATGCTAAGAGCCTTGTTTGGGGTCACTTTGGGTTCCCACACGCTATGCCACATTGATGTTCATACTCCAATAGTAAAGCGGTCGCTATCAAGTATAAATCTAACCAGAGATTAGGGTCAAATCCACGGGGAGTATAGGGTTGACTATATAGACTCACTACCAATCATTTCAAGCATCAATCAACTATATTCTCTAATATGGAGGGTTCTTGCAATTTCAAAGTGAAGAACAATTAAAATACTACACTACTAATGCAAGAAGACAATCAAGTTAAGGGATAACTTGGGAATTATGTTCCCCATGATTCATTAACACAAATACCCCTGATAACATAACCCTAATTGAGACATCGCATGTAGAATGGTAACTTAAATTCTTCCAGCCTTCTTGTTAAGGTGAAGGTCGAATTTCACCATGATGCTTGGTTGGCAACCAAGGTGTGCCAATAAATCATTACACATTGTCCCAGTTAACCTCTCCTTGGTCAGGTTTGGTCGATAAGACAAGAACATATTTTCCTATTCATCAGTACCTTGGTCGGGAATGTGATAGTAGGCGAGGTTTGGTGTTGGCCACCACCAAACAACATTCAAAATGAAGGGAAATAGACAATACATGCAAATACCCAATCAAAGAAATGCATAAAATCTAGCTTAGTTCAAGCTAACTCCTCATGGTTTCCACAACCCCATGTTGTGGGTGATTAGCCACTCATTTCTAGGCCAAACTCACAAACAATGATCGAAATAAACATGATTTAGAGATTACTCTAGAATAGTGAAGAACAAAACCACCTTGATGTTGAAACCACAATCTTGGATTAATGGAAGTTGAATACAAGTGATTTTAAATCCCCCAAAATGGGTCTTCAAAATTAAAATACTAAAATCTACACTAAAGCCTAGAAAAGTTCTCTAAGAATATTCAAAGTTGTTGTAGAATCTGTAAAGTGTCGTACTCCCTTTCAAAAACCTTATCATTAAATATTTATACTATTTACAAAATGACTATAAAAATAAAATAGAAAATACAACTGGTGGTAGGTACGGTTTGTAGTTATAACTCATAGGATGACCTGCGAGTTGTAGTCGGGCTTTCATAGTCAGCACTTGGAATTTTGGACTTGACTGCTATGATCCATTGCTATGAGTTGTGGTCTAGTCTATGACTCGTAGTGTCTTCTCATAGTCCTTAGTTCCAGTTCTTGGTCCAAATTTTGGCAACACTATTTCTGGCTACGAGGGCCCTCCTACGAGTCATAGTGAGATATATGACTCGTAGGCTGGCCTCATATAGCTAACCTTCATTTTGTACATTCCCAATTTTGAACACTGTTTTTTGCTATAAGAGCATACTATGACTCCTAGCTTGTGCTATGACTTGTAGGGTGGCTCGTATGTCCTAAACTTCATCAAAATCTGTAATTTTCTTCCAAAATCATGCCAATCGGTATTTTCTGCAAGAACAATACAAAAGCACATAAAAACCATAAAAAGTCTCATTAAGAACATGAAAAATCCTATGTTTAGGCATAAATATGCTATAATTTGATAACACATCAAGACACTCAACTTAGAACTATTGCTTGTCCTCAAGCGATGACTCGATCTAATTAGACAATAAGAAAAACATAGAAACTATCCTAATGGCATATACATCACTCAATTCCAATAAGAAACACCCATTACTCATACTCTGAACTGTCGGCTAGTTGAACTAAGATCACTCTAGGACTTTATAGGCTTGTAACACAGGCTCATAGGGCTTTGGCATGTCATTTTAGATAAGTGATGACTAAAAGCTATCCTTGAACTGCGTTTTTCCACACTTTGACCTCAACAACTCAACTATTTTTATTATGTCCTCCCTTATTCTGCATTTTCAAGCTTTTCCGGCTGCTTTCTTTTCCTCTTTTCAGCTATGCCTCATTTTTGAACTTAATTTGCTAGTCTTTTCAATTCAAGGAAACTTTTCTTTCTTTTTCTCTCAAATGGCACATGATTTCCTCTTCTTTCCTTCTTTCCACACTAATCACCTCATTTTCATCACTTTACCAGAACATAAGCCACCCTCAACTTAGGCTTTTAGCCTGAGTTAAAGTACGCAATATCCATTCCTTAAACCAGGGCCACTTTTGGTAGCCACCCTTAACTTAGGCTTTTTGCATCCATCAAGATTCACATGTTCAAGGATAGACCAGGGCCAATATCAAGGTGTTTCACAAAACAAGGCTAGGCTATCTAGGTATCAAGAAAGAACTGGTACATGCAAAGCTCAAACATTTGGAACAACGGTTAAACCACTACATTTGGTAGGTCATTTAGGCACAAGTGGACTAACCTAAAGAACAATGCCTAAGATCCTTTCCTAATCAACAAAGATCTCCTGTCCAATCTTAGAGTAAGAAGGCAAGTTCTAACCCAGTATAAAATGCATGAATATAGCCAAATTAGCAGACACACTCATATCATGGCATAATCAATCAACATAGACTCACAGATCATGCTTTAAGAATCAACTTGCCTTCTCTTCATTAGAACAAATTACCAGATTAATCATATGCAAGATAACAATGGTAACCAATAATCCCAAAAATTTTGAGGGTACCTAATTTGTCAAAAGATTCAAAAAACCATTCAAGATTATGCATATGCCAAAAATAATAATCAGTATTATTAGGATTTGTAAAAGTATGACTATATTATTTTGATGATGACAAACACAAGCCAACAATAGTTTGGAGGAACCAGGTCTAGCGTATGTTCACCAATGAATCTAAGCATAATTTGAGTTGAAGTTAAAGCATTATTTATGGAAACAAAATAAAAATGGGATACAAAGAAGAAAACCACTTTGGAAAAGGACTCCTTTATGGAAAAGAATGACGTGCCCATCTCATGAAAGGAGTGCTACTTGCAAAGTCTTTAGAGTGCAATATAAATACATTCATCAACCCTAGAAGACTTAGATTTTGCAATCTAAAATTGGTTAGAGTATTCAGAAAAAGCATGGGCACTTGGAGAGAGCACTCAAGCAAGATCTAGAGTTAGGTTTTCTTGATTGTTCAAGTCTATTTAACGATCTTTTTAGAGTCTTTTTTAGGTGACAAAAATTATAATAAGTTGTTCTATTTTTCTTGTCAGAGTTAGTGCTTCAGAGTGGGTTTGATTCTTGAGTGTTGAGTGTGTTGGAAGAAGTGGTAAGTTGAACATTGCTCGTTTGAAGTTAGTGAAGTTGTTAAAATCCTACGAGTTTAGGTAGTAGTTGTTTCTCCCTTAAGCAAGGAGATTTTCCACTATAAGTTGTTTGCCTTTTGATTACTACTTTCGCAAACAAGTTAGTACTGATTGTTGAACCTGGTTCACTAGAACTTAGGAGTCACTAATCCTTTCAACTATATATTTACAAATTATCTATAACAACTAATCATGTCGGTTCAACAAAAAATAAATTCATCCACAATGAAAAAAAAACATGACAAGAAAACCTTGGGATCAAAAATAGGAAAGTTATGGACAAAAGGTTACTCAGACTTCACCCTAGTTCATAACTTTCTGCACCCCGCCAAAAAATGATACTTTGTCCTTAAAGTATGTGTGTATGTATGTGTGTGTACGTGTAAATATATACATAAGCTTTAAAAATCTAAAATTGTAACCAATCATCCAACAAATTAGATAAAAAATAAACATCCAAAATAAAACATCCATAAATGGAATAACAAAACAAATTGTCTAAACAAAACCATAATGAGAACAAAGTATCCAAAAGCATCAATAAGTAAAGGGGTTCAAAAGTATCAAGAACATGGTGTTCAAGCACTGGCATCCATGTGGTCCTGGGGCTCTCTATTCCCCTCGGTGGTTTGGGCTGTAGCGGTACCCAAGCTACTAACTCCTTGTGCTATTTGCTACTCCTGATCTTCCTCATCGCATCCATAGCAAAGGATTCTCACACCACCTCATTGGTAATCTGCTCCTCTAGTTATGCCATCTTATCAGTTATCATTGGTCTCTTTATCTCACAGCTGCATCATCACTCTCCAGGGGCATCTTCCCATGGGCATATGGGCGATCATCAAATAAGTCGATCACATCATAACCCTCTAGTGCCACCTCTGAGACTGCTATTGAGGATGCTAATGTCTTTATCAATTCGGCCTTGAACTTGGCCAACTCATCTTTCACAGTAGCCATATCAGCAGGTCATGCACCCTTAAGCCTCCTATGAACCCAATCCTTGAAGGCATTGACCTGAGCATCCACCGCAACAACTCCCTAATCTACAATATCATTAGTAAATGCGCTGGCCCTCTCCTCTAAGTCATGGATCATCTGACAAACCCATGGCTTGATTTGGCTTATCAATTTACTCATCTGGAGCTCTATTTCTGCTAATCTATGCACTAAAGCCTTAAAAGCAAAAGCAGACATAAAAGGGTAGTCTGCAGAGGCAACTTGAGTAGTAGAAGGTGCTGGTGCAGGTGCATCTGAGGATGGTATTGCCTCGGTATTGACAATTGGAGGCAGCTCTGGTGCAACTGGAGTGGAGCTAGTAGTAGTTGGAGTCGACTCCTTAGTATGTCGCTCTGGAGGAAATGGATCTGGAATAGGAGGAAAAGTCGCTCGTTGTAAGGCAACCGAATTTTCATCAGCCTTAATCACGCTGGGATCCATGGTATGGAAGGCCTCTATATGTGGGTCCAAGTGGAGGGAGACACGTATTCAGGACTCATTGCATAGTCTATGTATAAAGATGGGAAAAGGTAATGATGTCTGAGTCTATATAGCTGACTCGTGTATCTATTTCGCCATAACTTGGACCCAATCTATATCATAGACAGCTAAGCTACTGGCTAGCAGCACAACCTTCTCCAGAGTGATCATATTATTCATGTAAGTAGGCCTGATACGTGAACGGACAATGGACCACTAAAACTTAGTCAAAAATGGAAGATGAGACTTGACAATCGGATCAAAGTGCTTTGTGACCCATGTAGGCTCAACACCTCTCTCACAAACCTGACTAGCTATCCACCTATGGAGCTCAGTTTTCAGGTCCCCATTTTCTCATTCTCTCACTGCCTGCCTCATCTTTTAGATCTTATCATCATACTCTATGGTCGAGCATGGTAACTTGTAAGTCTGTCCAAACTGAACCATCCTGATGCTCTCCTCAGAAATATCAACCAGTTGACCTAGGACTAAGACTTCTCACAACTTGGGCTCTCCATGGCTTTCTTTTACTTGGGAAGATCTCTGAAAGTAGTAGCTACACATGCGACATAGAACTCTCAAACTAGATATAGAGAATACTTGCCCAACCTCTGCGATAGCCACCTCAGTCCATGTCGGTCAATCTTAACTTCTAAGTCTGGCCAATCTCCACTTCTAAGTCTGGCACCCTACTCAGCCCTGAATCATTTAGCCTCAACTCCTCGTGAAATTATTAGACAGGCTTTCCCTATCCCTTTAGCTCCAACCCCTTGTTATTAATTGCTTCTATTCCTGGGATTCCCAATCTAGTGTTTCTGGGGTTGTGGAGGTGATCGAGGGATCTGTCGGAGGTTGTGATTTAGCCTCCTCATGTTGGGCCTATGATGCTTCAATAGACCCAGACTCCAAGTGTGTGAGCTACTATTTGACCTGTCTTCAGTACCCTTCTTCTCAGACTAGGAGGGACTAGTGTCTTCCATTAGGATCCTTACTGTTCGAGACCTGGTATGAGGTATAGTTACTGCAAGGTCAATGTGCACATTCAACTCCTTGTTTGACCCTTTTGACTGATTATCATCTGATGACTCATCCCTCAACCATCGACCCAAAGATTTAACAACTTCTTTTCTGCCCTTTGGAGCCATAGGACTTGAAAATTACATAGCAAACCCATAATGAACACCATTATGTCTAAATAATCAGGAATGCCATAGATAAAACAAAACAAAAACTAAGAAAACACAAAAAAAGTTTTACTGAATCATCTACAAATTTGTAGGTATGAGACATAGGTACGACCCGTACGGTAACCTATGAGTCATAGTCTGGGTTCATAGTAGATAATAGAATACTTTTAAAGCACAAGAAAAGTCCTACGAGACCCTCAGTATGATTCGTAGTGAACACTATGACCCATAAGTGGGTCTCATATGGTAAGTGTCAAGGAACCATAGGTGTCTACTGTTCTCTATAAGGGGACACTACTTCTCATATGACATCCTATGAGTCATAGAAAGGTCTCGTAGTTGGAAGTAACAGGCACCTGTAGGTCTTGCACCTTCACCACAAAAATCCCAAATAATCCCAACTAAAAATAAACAGCATCGAAGCAAGATCTAAACACTATCTTAAGCACACAAACAATCCCATTACTCAAACATGTTGACCCAAGTCAAAACTTATTCCACAAAGATCTACTCATGATCAAAACAATTAAACAATACTTTCCAATAAACTTCAAGAAATACCTAAGAACAAACGATCCTCAAACTTACAATTATCAACAGCAACAAATAATCATAGGAGATTAAAGGAGTTCAAAATAAAAGCCATACAATGGGTATCTCAAATGATAAATCATATTCCAAACATACTAACATCAACTCAATTCCAATCCAGAAATGAATTCACAAATTGATCAACCAAGAATCAGGCACTAGACCTATATAATCAACATGTTAACATCACAATCAACCAACAAAGGTGATTTCATCATTCAAAACAACAATAGGGCACTTTAATCAACCAAAACCCAATTCTCATATCTACATAAGCATATTCTTAAGGGTATTCTCAATATCATCACTAAACACATAATCATCTAAAAATATACGACAATCATAACATGAGTGTGCAAAATTTAACCAAGGAAACATACCAACTGAGAGAATGATAAGAAAATTTGTGCACTGAGAGAGAAATCTAGCAGCCAAAACCCTATAAAAATGGATCAAAACCAGAAAATCTTACCTAAAAGTGACGTTGTCTAACAAAAAATTGGATGAGAATAGTAGAAATGGTTTAGGGAACACTTTAGGGAGGGGGGAAGAAATTGCTTAAAATAAGGGAAATTAGGGGTCAAATTCTTGTTGACACTTAATATACCCTTAATGGGTCAACTATAAAAATTCTGTATTTTGGGGCTACGAAACCCTGACTACAAGTAGTAGGGCCTCCTACGACTCGTCGTCCTTGGTTTCATAGCTAAACGAAAACTTAGACAAATTCAAAAATCATACCTGGGCACTACAAATCGCACTTATGACTTATAGGGAGCCTTCTGAATCATAAGGTTGGCTCGCAGTGTATGTGCCAACTTTAATAAAATATTATTTCCCTCTACAAGGCATGACTATTAGTCGTAATGTTCACTATAGCTTGTAGGCCTGGTCCTAGAGACTACTTTAGATACTATTCTTCACAGTTTCAGCACTTGATTAATACTTGCAAACCAAAACTCAAAACATACCAATCTTTAAAACAATACAACTGATTCAATGTCTTAAAAATCAAAATAAATATCAATCTGCTACCTAACAATTAAACAACCAAGATAAACATAAAATAAGCCAAAAACAAAAAAGATACTTGGGTTGCTTCCCAAGAAGTGCCTTGTTTAACATCGTGCATCGACTTACTTCTCTTGAGTACTAAGACTTCCTCAAAATTTGATGAGCTCTTTTCACCACCTTTGTGATCTCTCCTCCTATCCTTTTGAATATGCTCTAATTGTGCGAAAACATTTTCAACTTGGCCATCAATCCTTTGAATTGCTATTAATTGCTGATCAACCTTGTAATTTATCTTGATGACATCAAAACTTAATTCCTTGCAATATCTCCTTTTGTTCGTCCATTTTCTTAATCAGATGTTTAAGCATACTCTCAACCTTAGAAGGTTTTTCTGTCACACAATGTTGATATGGTAAGTTGATCCATTTGATTACACTATCCTTTCTTACACTACTAGAGCCTTCCCTTGACAAGCTAATGGGGACAACTGGCTATTCTTGAAATGACTGGTATATTTGGCTAGCCGCAGACAATTTGTCCATATACTCTGTAACTTTATTAAATGGTCACCTCAAGAATGCCCAACAATGTTCTCCAAATAAAGTATCAGCATGCGATTGTTACTTGGGGCTCAGTTCTAGGTAGAAGCTTTCCACTAATACGTCATCCATTAGACCGTCATTTTGCTTCTTCCCTAAACACTTTTTGTACCAATCCCAAGTCACACCTAAAGACTCTCCTGGAACTCGTCAAAAGTTAGCAGTCACATCTTGTTGTTGTTGCTTTTCAGGCCCTTTCTTAAAGTTCATGAGGAAGACCTTTTGCACCTCTACGTAGTTAGTGCAAATATCTTGTGGAAGGATTGATCACCACTCTGCAGTGTCACATTTGACGGTCATAGGAAAGGTCTAAATCCCAAGCTAGGTGTCATGTTCCAAGCACCCCCTCAATGTTTGTGCAAAGTTTCATAAATAGATATGAGGGTCTTCAGACTCTTGCCCACAAAATAGGACATGTCGTTGTAATGATTCAAATAAATCACCTGCAATAACAAGCTTTTGTTCAGCCATTATGATTAACAACCAATTATTGCTTATCCTAGGTAAATCTCACCACATTCTCCTTGGGTACCTATAAAAACAAAACAAAAGTAATATATAAGAGAATCTAGAAATTAATACTTGAATTAACTAATATTGAAATCACGTTTTTAAGAACCTAGCCATATTCCCCGGCAACGACGCAATAAATTTTGATGTTCATGCTCCAATAGTAAAGTGATGGCTATGAAGTATAAACCTAACTAGAGGTTATGGTCGAATCCACAGGGAATATGGGGTTGACCATATTGACTCACTACCAATCATTTCAAGCACCAATCAACTATATTCTCTAAAATGGGGGGGGGGGGGTTTGCAATTTTAAAGTTAAGAACAATTATAATAAAACACTACTAATGCAAGAAGATAATCAAGTTAACGAAAACTTGGGAATTATATTCCCTATGATTCGATAGCTCAAATACCACAAATAATATAACTCCAATTGAGACATCTCATGCAGAATGGTAACTTAGATTAGGTTAAATTTCACCATGGCGCTTGGTCGGCAACCATGGTCTGCCAACTAACCGTTACCCATTGTTCCAGTCAACCTTCCCTTGGTCAGGTTTGGTTGATTAGATGAGAACACATTAGTTGAATACTATCATCCACTTCCCTTTTCTTGTTCATCACTACCTTGGTCGAGATTATGATAGTAGGTGGGATTTGGTGTTGGCCACCACCAAACAACATTCAAAATGAAGTAAAATAGACAATATATGCAAATGCCCAATCAAAGAAATGCAAGAAATCTGGGTTATTCAAGTCAACTCCTCATGGTTCCAACAACCCAAAGTTGTGGCTAATTATCCACTCATGGCTAGGGCAAACTAAAAAACAATGATTGGAATAAACATGGTTTATAGATTACCCAAGAACAATGAAGAACAAAACCACTATGATGTTGAAACTAAAAGCTTGGATTAACGGAAGTTGAATACAAGTGATTTCAAATCCCCCAAAATTGATCTTTAAAATTAAAATACTAAAATCTATCCTAAATCCTATAAAAGTTCTCTAAGAATATTCAAAGTTGTTGTAGAATTTGTAAAGTGTCGAATCCCCCTTTCAAAAATCCTATCATTAACTATTTATACTATTTATAAAAAGACCCTAAAAATAAAATAGAAAATGCAGCTGGCAGCAGCTACTGTTCACAATTATGACTTGTAGAGTGACCTACGTGTCATAGTTGGGATTTTGTAGTTAGCACATGGCATTTTGGACTTGACTGCTACGGTCCATTGCTACGAGTCTTAGTCTGATTTATGACTCATAGTGTCTTCTCATAGTCTTTAGCTGCAGTTCTTGGTCTAAATTTTGGCAACACCGTTTTAGGCTACAAGGCCCCTTCCTACAAGTCGTAGTGAGACATACAACTCATAGGTAAGCCTCGTATAACTAACCTTCATTTTGAAAATTCCTAATTTTGAACATTGTTTCTTACTATGAGGGAACACTATGACTCGTAGCTTGGGCTAAGACTCATAGGGTGGCTCATATGTCTTGAACTTTATCAAAATCTACAATTTTCTCCTAAAATCATGCCAACCTATATTTTCTACAAGAACAATACAACAACATATAAAAAACATAAAAAGTCGCATTAACAACATATAAAATCCTATGTTTTAGGCATTAAATATGTTGTAATTTGACAGCACATCACACGTCTAGGCCCTATGCTTGGGTCATGATAGAGATAAGATGAGACGAGTTGAGACGCGTCCATCTGAGATGAGTCTAATTTGATTGATGAGGTTTGATAGGTTGATGGTTCCATTGTCTACTCTTTATTCTTGCTTTATATAGACATTTGATATGTTGATTTGTTATTATCTTTGATGTTGATTGATGTTTCGTATTATTCTACCTATTTTGGGTTCATTCAGCAATTTTACATACCGTACATTCCACTTACTGATACCATTGGGCGCTGCATCATTTTATAAGGAAGATTAAGGGATTAGAGATCATCAACAAGCACATCATTAAGGATCTTAGATGTTCAGGTCATTGGTGAGCCTCCCATACTTCGGAGGATCCATTGTATTATTTATATCTTGCTTTAGAGTTAGACATTTATTAGCTTTATTTTGATTAATGTAGCTATGGGTTTGTCATGGACTGTGAGACCTATGACCTAAACTCTATTTGCCTAATGCAAATTAACTCTTGCACTTAGAATTATTTCAACTCTCTCTTACGAACTCCTCTCAAAGGCTAGTAGAAAATTAGCTTAGGATTCCAGGAAGGACGTCAATTTTCATCAAATTCTTCTTATTTTTTCTTGGTTAGCTAAGATATGTCGATTTTGATTCATGGTTCCTTTTAACCATGAAGACCCAACTCTTTTCAATTGATTTTTATGGAATTTTAGCTTACATTTAAAATAAGTGTCGAAGATTATTGTTTATTAAATTCAATTTATGTATGGGCTATGTTTATTTATTAATTTTAAAGTGCTTTAAGCCCTAAAATAATGAATTGCATTGAAGTTATAAAGATATGAATGTGCATGTCCCCTTTAAAGTTTTATTTGAGCATGAATAATCTATATTATAATTTAAATGTGAATTTCTCTTATGAAATTACTTGAATTTCATATTGTTAATTCAAGGTTAAATCGCTATTGTCTATGCTTTTTCTCATCTAATTCATGGCATATGCATTCATGACTATGATTTTCATGAAATTTATGATATGGGCTAAGTCCCAATTACGATGATGATTATGTTTTAAAGTAAAGTATGGCTATGACAAGAATGTGATCATATAAATGTCTATGATTGTGACCTTTTGAGAAAATAATGGGTGTTTACACCAAATGTTTATGTTTATGGAGCATCGATTGATGTTGGAGACAGGGTGGCCTATTCCCAAGGGTCTATACTCCTTTCTCATGAAGGTGCTCAAAGGAGCCCAAAATTGAGGATGGAGGCAAGATGGGCTATCCTCAAGGGTCTATATCCATTCTCATATCTATGTACTTAATGGAGCCATTTGTTCCTATGCATGAAAGTATAACATGAAGTATGCTTGGATTTTAAGCCTACGTATGCATGATTATGAAATGTGATTTGACATTTAAGCCTAATTGTGCATGTAAATGATTTGAAAGTCTTATGCCTTGTTTACAAGCACATATATGTATATGTATTTTGATGGGATGGTGACTTAGCACCATTTTGATTGGAGTTAGGGTGGCTTATCCCCAAGGGACCATACTACTTTCTCTTGAACGAGGTGCCCAATATAGGTATGTTTATGCCCTTTTGTGGATGATGAATGATTATGGATCACCTTTTGGCAAGTAGATCACATCTTTATCTGTTGTGGGGTATACGACAGAGTTCCAAGTTATAGCTCACTTGGTCTTATGTCGGTCATGACCCCATCCTTGTTATATATGAAGTATTTTCGCATTCATGCATCATACACCTCATAGCATGACGCTATTATGTTCCTTCTTATATACTTCTTTCTATATATGTGCCATTGTCATCTAACATTAAATGCAGATTTGATAGTCATATACATTGCATACCCACATACTTAGTACATTCAAATATACTAATGCATACTTTTGCCTACATGATCTAACCATGTAGGGATCAAAAACTACCTTTATCCACTATTCGACGACTAGATCAGATCTTAAGATACTTGTTGTGGTGAGTCCTATCTTCCAAGGCCAAATCTCCCTCCTTTTACATATGGTGCTTTTGTTTATATTATTTACTTTGAGGGTGCGTCCATAATATGTCTTGGCCCCCATCCTATCTTATGACTAGAGGCATTGTTGGACATCTTGTAGACTCTTGTACGAATATATGCTATGTGTTTTATTTGGAGCTTATGATTATAGTTACCTATTGAAATGGTTATTATAGATTGATTATGAGTATTATGATATTGGATTCACATTATGATATGAAAGATCCTAAGACCTGCTTTGCCCCCACAGTGTGATTCATACTTACCCTCCTCTCAGTAATTATGTGCTACGTGACATGTGAATCCATGTTAATACATATCCCTATAACATTCCCATAACGTCAGTCCTACTTTCTCATCCCTTAGAACTATGTGTTTACTATTTCATGTATACTTTCAAACTAATGATCTATGGATAGATGCTATGAGGCTTGTTTGTGGACTTCCAGATTCCCATTTTCCATATTACTCCTAGACCCTAGGTTTGGGTTGTGATAGAAAGCCAAGACAATGGAATAATGGGTCAAAGAACTCCATAGCAAAAGATGCTGGTCAGATCATTGATAATTCTAGAAACCCAAGTAGTGACTTTGGTAACCAGAACTTGTTTTCTTTAAATGATTTTGATAACTCTAGAAGTCCAAGTAGTGATTCTGGTAACCAGAACTTATGTTCTTTGAATGATTTGATTAGTAACAATACTAGTAGTTCGGATGCCAATAGAAGTAAGAAAGGAGGCTGAAATAAACCCACTAACATGCAGGATGGGGTTCCTTAGGGGAGGGAGTTAACTAATGGGTAAGAGAACCAGTAGTTGGATCAAAGAGTGACCTTTCTAACCCCTGCCAGCACTCCAGTTCAACATGAGGTGACCGTCTCACTTCTAAATAATAATAATTATTGCAATAGAAAGGAAATTGGTGATAATCAAAGTAAAGGAGGCATGGCCAAAGATCTAGGATCAATGGCTAGCACTAGTGATCAAGGTTCCACTGCCAAAAAGAATAAGCTCAACAAGAAGAGGAGAGATTCTCTTAACAAAAGAAAAGGTGAAGCGGAAAATACAAAAAATGATATAACAACTAGAATAAATAAATTTACTATACCATTGACTGGACAAGACCTCACCAATACGGCAAGCCAGATGGAATTTCTCTTTATTAAGTATAAGCTTACTATAGCTATCGAATCTGAGTATGATGAATATGCAACCATCAATTCAGAAGATGAGCAGGATATGGTTGGACAACAAATGGAAGAGAAAGATAAAGATGATGAAACAAGTGAATAGCTAATCAAAGTCTTCAACTTAATAAGGATAGTATGCTAGAGGAGGAGCTAAAAAGTATCTCAAAGTCAGGGTTAATCACCAAGAGGTGTTCACAAAACTAGGGTGGAAGTCAATTCTGGATCTACCATCAAATGTGCTACCAATACTAGACCTATTACCAAATTATTTCACTCTCGGAGTTCCCAATGATTAGTTCCCTTATTTGGAATGTGATAGGCATCAATATTCAAGGTTTCATGGAAAGAATCAACTCTATGAAAACATCCATAAGCTCTCTATGATTGCTCTTCTAAAGCCTTTCCCTGACAATTCACATATTCAACATTACAAAACTCAGTTAAACATGGACTATCCTGCAACTAATCCAAATTGTAAAATTTAGGTTTTTTGGTCTAAGGATGTTGATTGTAATGTTTTGGATATTGATGAGCAAAAAATTACCTGTGAGTACTGTGATGCCTCTTTATTAGTTTAGAATTACCTTTGTGTATGCCAAATGTAAGGACACTCTCAAAAAATGTTTATGGGAAAAATTAATTCACTATGCTAACACTGAACTTCCTTGGTGTATTATGGGTGAGTTTAAATTTTTTTCGAGCATTGAGGAGAAGCTGGGAAAGGTTCCTTATAATATGATTAAATATTTTGAATTCATCTGTGTTATAGAGGTTTGTGGGTTAATTGATCTTAGTTATAATGGTCATCAGGTCACTTGGTCTAATCTAAGAGGTACCAACTTTAGAGTTAGGAAGAGATTGGATAGAGGTATGGTGAATGACAAATGGTTGGAAGATATGCGTCACTCCACCATTACTTACTTGCCATATGTTTGATCTGATCACTATCCCTTACTTCTGGAGATGGTTGATACTAATCATAATCCGATAAAGTATTCTAGGTTCCTCAACTGTTAGATTGAGCATCATAATTTTATGGAAATAATTGATAGATGTTAAAATAGGAAGATTACTAGTAATCCTATGTGGATTATCCAACATAAGATTGAAAGATTAGTTGTTACATTTAGTACCTGGTCCAGGAATGAACTAGGGGACATTTATGCCAAGGTGAAGAATTTTGAAGAAAGAAGCAGAGTAGCAGAGGAGGAGCTTATCTGCAATAATACTGAGGCAAATAGAAGCAAACTTCATGCTCTAAATTCTAACTACATTAGATTTTTAAAGCTTGAGGACTCTATCTTAAGGCAAAAGGCTAAATTACAATGGTTCAAGGAAGGAAACATGAATTCCAAATGCTTTTTATGACTTAATTAGAGGAAAAAGAAGGAGTATTCATATTCATAAGATCCAGAATGAGCAAGTTGATTAGATACTAGGGGAGGAGATCATATCCAAAGCTGCTTGTTATCATTTTTGGAATATTTTTATCGGGAATAATAAGGCAATAAATGAGTTGTTCCTAGACTGTATCCCTAACATTGTTATTGAGGAGCAAAACTTGGAACTTCAAAAAATTTCCAATGTGGAGGAATTAAAATAAGTTATTTTCTCAATGAATCCTGATTTAGTTGCAGAGTTAGATGATATGAATGGCAAATTCTTTCAGGTTTGCTGAAACATCATCTGTAAAGAGTTATTTAATATGATACAATCTTTTTTTCTGTGGCTATTATTTATTGATTTTTTTACTCATGCATGCTTGGTTTTACTCCCTAAAGTGAATCATCCTTAATAGACTATCTGAATTTAGACTCATAAGTCTTAGTAATTTCACTAGTAAAATAATTTCCAAAATCCTTTGCTTAAGACTGACTAGTATTTTAACTACTTTGGTTTCCACTAACCAATCTAGTTTTGTCAAAAATAAAAGTATTTCAGAAAACATCATGCTTGCCCAAGAGATTATCCACCATATCAAGAAGCCTAATGTGGGTAACAATGTTGTGATCAAGTTATACAGTACTAAGGCTTATGACAGAGTCTCTTGGTCCTTTGTCTGTTTGGTTCTTAGAAAATTTGATTTTGGTGAATTGTCTATAAATAATGTATGGAGAATTATGGATAATAACTAGTATTCTACAATCACTAATAGTTCTAGACATGGCTTCTTTCATCCCACCAGGGGTCTGAATCAAGGCGATCCTTTATCACCTACCTTATTCACCCTAGTTGAGATTTTTTCAGGGCTTATGATTAGGCTTCATGATCACCCTCAATTTCATGGATTTTATATGGATAGTAGGGACCTCAAATTAACCACTTCATCTATACTGATAATGTTATTATCTTCACTTCTGGCAAGAAAGCTTTTTTTAGTCTAATTATGAAAAAATCAAGAGTTATGAGGAGGTGTCTAGCTAACTTGTGAACAAAAGTAAGTGTCATTTCATGGTTCCTGATAATGCTTTTACATCTACTGTTTAGAAGAATCAAAAGGCAGACTGGTTTTCTCAAAAACATATACCCCTAACTTACTTTGGTTGTCCCATCTACATTGGAAGAGAAAGAATTGATTATTATCTGAGATGATCTCTAAAGTGGTGACAAGGATTACAGGATCGAAAGTTATAATCTTGAATTATGGAGGGAAAGTTGTCCTCATTAAGCATGTTCTCCAATCACTTTCTATTCACCTTTTATTTGCCATATCCCCTCCTAATACTATTATGAAACAGGTCCAAGATCTTACAGCTGACTTTTTTCGAAGTTTGAAGGACAACAAGGTATCACTGGGCATCTTGAAAAAACTTATCCTATCCATACAAGGAAAGGGGTATAGGAGTGACATAGATTAATAATGTTGCACTATCCCTCAAATATAAAGAATGGTGGAACTTTAAAACCATGTCTTCTCTTTGGGGTGATTTCTTAAAAGAAAAATAATGCAATAGATCTAACCTAGTCTCTAGAAAATGGGCACCTCATCTATCCTCAGCTTGGAAATAGCTGATGAAAGTCAAGCAAGATATTGAAAAACACTTACAATAAAAAATCAATTCTGGTTCATCCTTTTTATGGTATGATGATTAGTTAGGTATGGGTCCTTTAGTCAACTTCAAGAATGATAATATTAGGCTAACAACATCAAGGTAGAAGATTTTATCATCCAAGGTCAATAGAATATGGAAAATATCAATCAAATAGCCCCTCCTTAAATGGTGTTTACTATCTTATCTACTCATCTCCAGCTTCAACCTAGGCTACCTGATCAAGCTATTTAGAAACCTATCTATCATAGATTGTTTAGTTACTCCTCAGCCTAAAATTAGATCAACGATAAGAGGGCGATGGTTGCCATTAATTCTCTTACCTAGTATAAGCTTATTCCTTTCAAATGCTCCTTTCTCCTATGGAGAACAATAAGGAGCAAACTTCCCACCAAAGAAAAGCTGGTCAAGTTTTGTTATAATCCTGCTGAGTGTTGTTGCTGTAAGTTGGCTGGAAAAGATAACATTGACCATATCTTTGTCTCTAGAAACGTATTCAAGAGTATATGGCAGTTCTATGCTGATTTTGTAGGTATTGATAAGGCTTATAACCCCCTTAAAAATCTTGTTATGAAATGGTGGACTACATAACCTAGAAATGATGCTCACAAGCTCCTTCTTCATAGCATTGCCATCCTAATATGTTGGTGTCTAAAGATGAATAGATGCAATGTTTAGCATGGAGGGAAGATCTCTAATTCCTCTAGAGTAAGCTTTTGCGATAGGAAAGATTGTTTTAATATTATTAATATTGCTTATCCTTATGTGAATGGCCTTTCAGCTGGATAGGTTTAGTTTCTATGCTAGAGAATATCATCCAGGAGATCAAAGTTATAGCCATCACTTGGAGTAACCTCATTTTGGTTAGGTTAAACTCAACACTATTGGTAGTGCCCTCAGCAAATCTGGAAGAATTGGAGTGGGTGGAACATTTAGGAATTATCTAGGTGATTTATTCTTTGCTTTTTCTACTCCAATAGGCACAAGATCCAATAACGAAGCTAAGATAGAAGGAGAAATTTTAGGACTTACTTTTTGCCTGTAAGTTGGCCACATTTCGGTGATCATGGATATTAATTTTAAATTGCTTTACAAATCGATTAGAAATGACAATCAAGATCCATGGTTAGTCAAATAATAACTAACAAAGCTTTTAAGTACTATCAACAAGCTCCAACAGGTATAGGCATACCTATTGAAAAGCCAATGATACTGCTAATTCCTTAGCCAAATATAGCCACTAGAGCACTACTCCCATGATCTTCTTCTCCAGAAAGGATCTTTGTAATGAAAGAAGGGCATTGATTGAAACTAATAAAGCTGGAATGCCTAACTTTAGAAGAAGAAAGATGAAGAGAATTAAAAAACCTCCTTGAGGTAGTTTGATGGAACATAAGATTAGGGGTGTTCTAGGATGTCTA
>JAOTQJ010140070.1:25570-38696 GCA_025642045.1 Solanum sejunctum | reverse complement strand
CCAAACTTTTCTATTTTAATCCAATTGAGGACTCCCGACTCCAACTTAAACTATACGCTCCAATTATAATTAAGCACTGCGAACTTACTTAATTTAAATTACGCCATGTTTGTCATAACTTTTTCAATTGAATGATTTACTTCGATTGAATTAATTACGGGGTCTAACAAGTATGAAAGAAACTAGCTAAACATAATCTCTTATCAGCAATTTGACTTTAGTCTACGAAGTCTTTATCACTATCAATTGGTACCAATGACAGATCCATGACTACTTCTAATCAAAATAATGCTAAATCAAGTCTTAACTCTAGAAAGCTAGATGAAACAAATTATATACATCCTCTAAAGTCAAGGAGGACTCACCAATCAACTGATGTGTGAAATAGATCTTCAATGGAGCGCCTGTTGATGATCTCTAGTACCTACCTCTGCATCATAAAATGATACAGTCCAAATGGATGTCAGTACATGAAATGTACAAGTATCTAAAATAGCTAAATGAAACAGATATAGACAGAATAATATAAAATAACATCAACTCAGAAGATACACAATCAAAATATCAGATGTCTATCTAAAGCAAGAATAAAGAGTAGACAATGACCCATCAATACCATCCAATCCAATCCAATCAAATCAAATCACAGTACTATCTGTATAAAACATATCTGAGAGTTTCTCTTATCCAACAACAATCAGTTATGAGCTAGTGATTGTACAAAATCTTACTGATGTTGCTACAACTGTTCTGTACTTGCCAGGTAAACAACGAATCAGATCCACAAGAGGATCTAGTCTAAAGTCCACTATTATTTCAAGGACTTCAACTCAAAAGGCAACCTCTGATGTAATGGCTCAATCCTCACCTACACTTGGCGACGTAGTTAATGAGTGCGAGTTGGACTTACTCTTGTTGGACTTACTCTTACTCATTTCGGTGCTCGATATTCCTCCCAAGACTCAATGCTCATAAGACCATCCATCTTAATCAATAATCTCAATTAGTCTCATAAGAACTCTCATCATCTCTTCAGCTCTATCTCAATCGGGCCTTCCGGCCTATCATATCAATCATCTCATCAACTTAACTCTCAATCTATCTCTCAAAGAGCTCAAACCAAGTATTAGGGGAACAATCAATTAGATAAACTATTAGAGTTTATTTATGAATGCTCATAGAACCATCGAGTTCTATCAATATATCATCATGCATTCTTTTACTAAATAATAATATATAGGGTTTATACAATAACTCATGAAAAGTATTTAATCAGTAAAATTAATTGTACGATGATCACCAACACATAAAAGTACATAGAATGTACAATTTACAAGAACACATTCATGGAAAAACATGCACAGTGACTCAATATATACATCTATCAATCTCTCTCCCTCAAGGAGCACATGAAAGAATAATTTCACGCTTTAGTTTAGCCTTACATACCTAGTATGGAGTTGACAATCAACTTTGCTAGAATTCTCCTTATTTCTCTTGAATCCTCGTTCTTCCTCTCTTCTCTTTAACCCTAGTCTTTGTTAGTAGCTTAGAAAAACTTGAAAATGGGTGTTAAAACCCTTTTTACACTAAAAATAACCTATTATGATTGCGTTTTAAGTTTAGGAGAGGTTGAAAAAAGTTTAGAATGCCCCTCATGAAAAACTGAAAAAAACAATACGCCTCGCAAGTCCACATCGCGGACTTAGTTGATTTTTGGGGGTTTGGCCAAAAATTTTTCAATCGAATTTTCTAATCCCGTAGAAAATATATGAATCACATCCAAGTATAAATTTGTGACTCTTTCTGCAATTGTATTTTCCCACAAAAACTTATCTTTTGATCCGGTTGCCCAAAAAATCAACCAAGATCTTTTTCCACATAATTTTTTGTGTTGATCGCAATTTCAACATTGAATTTTGTATCAGAGTTTGGGAAGACACATTATGCGCACATCTCTCATCTAGGATATCTTGGTAATTTAATCCGGTGTTACATTATAAGTGTTTTAAAATATATTATACTTATATGCTGATAAAAGATCCGCATTATATAGTAAAGTGAATTATATATGTATTAAAATTATATTGCTATAAATGGTAAATGTATTCTAAATATGGTATATATAGATAAGTTCTCCGAGATTTTATTCATAATATAATTTTTATGATAATTTAAATAAATTTTTATTTTAAACTTTTTCTATCTATTTTCTAGAAGTAGGACGAGGGAGAGTCAATATGCTATTTGAAAATTTTGCATAATTATTTTCTTAGTTGAAATATATTAAAAGTATTGATATTCAAAACTTGAATATTAATAAATCTTACCTTGCATAAATTTTACACTTATACTACATACCAATGACAAGAAAAATAAATAAAAGGAAAAAAGATTCTAATATTTAAGAGTTTTAAATATAAAATTCTGTATGTTTAAATAGGTTTTTTTAAAATAAAATTTGAAAATATTTTAATAATGATAGTTAAAACTCAAAATACATTATATATAGTAAATATCAACATATTATAGAAATCATAAAAATCATATAGTTCATAAGTATCTATACCAGTTAACAACCCAAGATAGTCACACATTAATATTAAAGTTTTGCATATTTATTAATTATTATATTTGAAAAAAATTAAATTAAATATTTAAATAATTTGGTGACGACCCTATTAACATCAATCCAAGATAATACTCACCATTGATGTTGTGGTCTTGTACTTCAATGTTATAACGATCTTATAACTTACGACCAACTCATATTTGTTAGTAATATAGTTTCTAATTATGTAATTTTATTCCCTCGGCTCTAGTTGGTCACCAGTATATCAGATTTTAGGGTGAGTTAACCTTCTAGTTCATATTGGATTCTATCAGTTATGACATGAAGTCCTTAATTTTCAAACATGAACTATTTTATTATCATTTTCTGTTGCTACTCTTAGATTTAATATTTGAGAATAGATGTCCTTGATGTGATGACTTTTAGGTTTTAGGGAACGTTATGTAAGAGAATTAGTAGATTTTATTATTTCTTACTTTTATAAATTGAGCTTCCATATTATTATCGTATTTTATAATTTGAACAACTATATAGGTTGGGATTTGTATCTTTGGTTCGTCCACCTAGGTGGGTAAGTGTAGCTGTCACTCATGGCCATTTTTGGGTCGTGATACATTTTAAATGTTTTCATTCATGATTTTAAATATGCATAGATCACACATATCTTGTCCTTATTATGCTGCTAATATTATGCATATTGTTATTATGATTACGATGCTTCTTTGATGCATAACATACCTACATAGTTAGTTTGCGTACTAATGCATACTTTTTGCCTATATATCTAACCATGTAGGGAGGGCGACGACGAGAGTTTCCCATATATCCATGCCTAGAGTTGGACATCATTTTCAAGACTATTGGTGAGTTTTCATGCTTCAGGGATAAACCTTATTCATGATATCTTTTGTTATGCTGAGACTTATGTTTTCACTTTATCTTGAGGGTGAGCTAATAACATGTTCTTGTCATGACCTGAACGTAGGGTATAAGAGTGAGATGGAAAATGGGAATCCAAAAGTCTACAAACAAGCCTCATGGTATCTATATTCACATTATCAGTTCGAAAGCGTATAAAGATAGCAAACATATAGTTCTAAGGGACGGAAAAGTAGGACTCACACTATGAGGATGTCATTGGGATAGGGATTAACATGAGTTCACATAACATATAACACATAAAAACTAAGTAGCAGGTAAGCATGACTCACTCTATGTGGGAAAATGAGACTTAGTATCTTTCGAGTGAGCTATAACTTGGAACCAGTCGTTCACCCCAAAACGGATAAAGAGGTGACCTACTTGCCAAAGGTAGATCTATAATCATTCATCATCCATAAAGGACACAAACATACATATGTTAGGCACACAGTTCAAGAGAAAAGAGTATGGACCCTTGGGGATAACCTATCCTGCCTCCAATCCCATCCTTTCTAAGTCATCATCCCACAAGAATACATATACATATACATACTTGTAAAAGAGGCATAAGTCTTGTCAAATGGACATAACAATGCATGCTTAGGCTTAAATGCCAAATCACATTTCATAATTATGCATTCTTAGGCTAAAAAATCAAAACATACTTCATCACATACTTTCATGCATAGGAATAGCTCCCTTGAGCACCTTTATGAGAAAGGAGTATGGACCCTTGGGGATAGCCTACCCTTCCTCCAACCTCAATCGGTGCTCTATAATTATAATGGTGTAAACACCTATAATTGCTCAAAAATTCATAGTATAGATATTATATGATCACATTCTTATCATACCCATACTTTACTTGAAAATATAATCATCATCATAATTAGAACTTAGCCCACATTATAAACCTCATGAAAATCATAGTCATGTATGCATATGCTATGAATGAGATGAGAATAGCATGAGCAATAGATATTCAAACTTAAATGAAAAATATAATATGAAATTCAAGTAAATCTATAGGTAAATTCACATTTAAATCACAATTTAGATTACTTATGCTTAAATCAAACTTTAAAGGAGACATGCACATTCATATCTTCATAACTTCAATACAATTCATCATATTAGGGCTTAAGTTACTTTAAGATCAATAATAAAACATGACCCATATCTCAATTAAATCAAATAACAATAGTTTAAAACCCATATTTAAAGTAAGCTAAATGTTCATTCAAATTCAAGTAAAAGAGTTTGGGGTCTTCATGATTGAAAGGGACCATGAATCAATCCCACATACCTTAGTTAACCAAGAAGAAATAGAAAGAAATTTGATGAATGAGAGAGCCTTTCCTTAATTCCTAAGCTAAGCCTTCATTAGAGTTCTCGAGAGGAGTTCTTAAAGTGAGCTTGAATAGATTCTAAGTGTTGAATGAATTTGAATGAGAGAAGAAGAGTATGAAATTTCAGGGGTTAAGGATGGGTTTGGAAGTCATAGGCGTCCGTTAGACGTAGCAAAAATTATGGGAAAACCATTAATGAAATGAGCTTCAAAATTTTTTCAGGTGTCCCGCAAAGAAGCTCCATGGTCTGTGTGAAGAACCATAGATCATGCAGAGCTCCCGTGAAGATTTTCTTGCCAAAATAGAGTGAACATAACACAGATAAGCTTTACGAAAATGGGCATAACTTCTTGATTCAAACTCAGAATTAGGTTAAAATGGATGAGTTTGAAAGCTAATTCAAAGAGCTTCAGTTTAGTAGGTCGTAGGCTACCCAGTTCGTTTTGTGAAAGGAGATATGGCCATTTAAAGTTGAACGTTCTACCGATTCATATGAAAAACTTAGCCACTGGAATGTGTTTGGACTTAGCTTGATGTAGGAGATCTATGATGACCTTAAATAAAATAAATAAATTTGGATTGAGCACTTGAAAGTGAATTTAGTTTGAGCTTAAATGTTCCATGGGAATTCTCCGATTAGAGCTCGAAAAGAGAATTCAGAAAGATTTTGGGCAAGTGAAGGAGAAACTAAGTATTAGAATAAGAACAAATAGTAATAAAAAAGTATAAACTGATTTAGGGGTCACACAGACCCTGTAGTGATCACATAGATTATGTCTCCTTCTGTAGTGTTTCACTTAGCCAAAAATCTTCACTAACGATGTTATGAGACACTAATTCCATACTTCCAAAATTTTCACTCCAACGCCTATATACAAACTATGAAGGGTTTATATGGACTGTATGAGGTTCATGTGTGACAAGACTTTAGCCAAAAATATGGTTTTCAAGGCTAAGGCTACATCATACAAGCCACAGACGGCCCATAAAATGCCACATAAACCGTGTGGGATTCATGTGGTGCGTGTCTTGGTCTTAAACTCCAAGATAAGGCTAACACTTTACATACAAGGCCAAGGGCCACCTCAAGGCTCCTCCGCACAGCCCGTGGTGAGTCACACAACCCATAGAGGTGTCCATAAGGTATTACCTTGGTCAAAAACTTTTTGGAACTAAATTCCAAGCATCATTAAGGTCATACAAAGTTTAGGTCCTTACATTATCTCCCCCTTGGGAACATTTATCCTCGAATATGCTAGAACAGGGCTTGAAAGGCTTGACTTGAACATCAAATATGCAAACAAATAGACCATACAAATTTCATCGCTTGAAAATCGTAAAGCCATTAAAATTCATATGAAAATATTTTTAAATTATTCAGCACATCTTCAAATCATTTTTGTGCACATGTTGTATGTTATGTTAGGATTTACAAGAGTGAAAGAATTTGGACCACTTGGAATAGGAAGAACCTAATACCTTAGGTTTGAGTAAATTAATAAAGATGGGGATATCATTTTATCATGTCCAATTCCACCTTACATTTAGCACTCTGCACATGTTGATTTCTCCAAAGCACCTTGACTGAAGCAACATCCTTGTTGCGAACCTGCTTTACTTGCCTATGCAAGATCTCAACAAGAATTTCCTCATAAGACAAGTTCTCCTTAACCTCCATACCCTCCAATGGAAAAATTACACTAGGATCACCAATCAACTTTCTTAACATATACATATGGAAAGCCGGGTGAATAAAACTCAAATTCGGAGGCAAATTCAACCTATAAGCCACATTCCTAATCCGCTCAACAATCTCATAAGGACCTACATATTAAGGGATCAACTTGTCCTTACTAAAAATCATTACACCCTTCATGGAGAAATCTTCACATACATCCTATCACCAACAAAAAACTCAAGATCCCTCTATCTTCGAATAAGGCTTTTGATAACTTTGAACTGTCTTCAATCTTTCCTTACTCAATTTCATTTTCCATATCCTCTAATGTTAAATCTGGGCCTATAAAAGCCATTTCATCTAACTCAAACTACCCCACCAAAGATCTACACCTTCTAGCATATAAAGCCTCAAATGGTGCTATACCAATGCTAACTTGAGAATCATTGTTGTAAGAAAACTCAATAAGTGATAGATGATCACCTCAATATCCTTTGAATTCTAAAACACAAGCCCCCAATATATCCTCCAAGGTTTGAATTATCCTTTTGATTTGTCCAACGGGTTAAGGATGAAAAGTGGTACTTAACTTCACCTTATTGTCAAACCCTTTTTTGAAATGATTTTCTAAAGTGAGAAGTAAATTAGGTACCGCAATCTGGTATAATAAAAGTAGGCATACTATCCAGTCTAACTAACTCTCCAATATATGACTTGGCATTATCCTCAAAATTTAAAGTAGTCTCAACAAATAAGAAGTGAGTCAATTTGGTTATTCTTACAACAATTACCCATATAGAGTCAAAATGCTTCTGGTACAGTGAAACCCAATCACAAAGTCCATATTATCATTCTCTCATTTCAAGTAGGAATTTCAATGTTTTGGGCTAAACAATTAGGCTTTTGATGTTCCACCTTCCCTTGTTGGCAATTTGAACGTTCATATACAAATCAATCTATGTCCTTCCCAATACCATGCCACCAATACCTTCCCCTAAATATCGATACACCTTGATGGATCCTAAATGTATAGAATAAAGAGAGTTGTGGGCTTCACTCATGATCACTTCTCTAAGACCATCAACTTCTGAAACACACAATCAATCTTGGTACCGAATTACACTATCTCTCCCTTGGGAGAAAACCTCTATCTTATTTTTGGCAACCAACCTCTTCAACACAACCAATGATGGGTCTAAATCTTTCTTTGTCCTGACATCAACAACCACAGAAGATTTAGTCCCATTCTAAACTTGAAAAAAATATTATTAGATTCACTCAACCTAATTCCCCAATCATGTCAAACGATGCACATCCTTCACCAACTTCCCTTTCACCTCATCTATAGATCAGCTACGATATCTTCCTTGCCTGGATTGCATTGCGGACCCAAAGTAACTCTCCCTATTTGGTAGGGAGGGATAGAGATAGAAAATCTTAAGATACGCTCCATGGCACGATATGAATTATGAAAAAGTGAAATATTTTCTAAAATGCCTTGTAGCCTCCTACCCATAGATATAGCACGCTAACACCCATAAATAAGACTCTACTTAATATGGTATGTTGGACCCCAAAGACTATTTATAAGCCAAGTGCTCTGATATAAAGCTATCACAACCCGAACCTAGGGTCTAGGAGTAACATGGCGAGTGAGATCCCGAGAGTCCCCAAATAAGCTTCATAGTATCCATATTCACATCATTAGTTCCAAAGCTTATAAAAGTTAGCAAACACATAGTTCTAAGGAACAAAAAAATAAGACTCACACTATGGGGTGTCATTGGGATAGGGATTAACATGAGTTCACATAACACATAGCACATAAGAGCTAAGGGGTGGGTAAGTATGACTTACTCTATGGAGGTAAAACAGGACTTAGGATCTTCCACATCATGACATAAATCCATATCATAATACTAATAAATAATTCATAATAACCATATTGAAAAGGTATCCATAAACATAATCTTCGAATACAATACATAGCAAGTATCGGTACAAGAGTCTATAAGATGTTCAATAATGCCTCTTGTCATAAGATAGGATGGGGGCCAAGACATCCCAGGCTCACCCTCAAAATAAATAGTAGTAACGGAAGCAATATAAGATAGATGGATGGTGGTTTGTCTTTGGAAGATAAGACACACCATAACAACTTTCTCAAATCCGACTAAACGTCAAACAATGGATGAATATAGTCTTTGGTCTCTTTATGGTTAGATTATGTAGGCAAAAAGTATGCATTAGTACGTTTGAATGTACTAAGTATATGGGCATACAATGCATATGGACTCATTAAACCTGTATTTAATGTTAGATGACAAGGGCACATATATAGAAAAAAGTATATAAGAAAGAATAATATATCAATATGTCATGAAGTGCATGATGCATGAATGTGCAAACACTTGGACTATAAGGGGATGAGACCCTAACCAACATAAGACCAAGTGAGTTTTAACTTGGAACTTTGTCGTCTACCCCACAACAGATAAAGAGGCTACCTACTTGCCAAAGATAGATTCATAATCATTCATAATCCGCTAAGGGGCATAAACATACCTATATTAGGTGCATAGTTCAAGAGAAAGGAGTATGGACCCTTGGGGATAGCCTACCCTGTCTCCAATTCCATCGGTGCAAATTAAGTCACCATCCCACAAGAGTACATATACATATACATGCTTGTGAAAGAGGTATAACTCTTGTGAAACTATAACAATGTATACTTAGGCTCAAAGGCCAAATCACATTTCATAATCATGCATACTTAGGCTAAAAAGCCAAAATATACTTCATGTCATACTTTCATACTTAGGAACAACTCCTTTGAGCACCTTCATGAGAAAATAGTATGGACCCTTAAGGATAGCCACCCTGCCTCCAACCTTAATTGGTACTCCATAATCATAGTGGTGTAAACACTCATAATTGTTCAAAGAGCCATAACATAGACATTATGTGATCACATTCATGCCATACCTATACTTTACTTGAAAACATAATCATCATCATAATTGGGACTTAGCCCATATCATAAACTTTATGAAAACTATAGTCATGTATGTATATGCTATAAATAAGATGAGAATAGCATGAACAATGGAGATTCAAACTCAAATAAGTAATATAGTATTAAATTCAAGTAAATCCATAGGTAAATTCATATTTAAATCAAATTTAGATTACTCACGCTTAAATCAAACTTTAAAGGGATATGCACATTCATACCTTCATAAATTCAATGCAATTCATTATATTAGGGCTTAAATCACTTTAAAATCAATAATAAAACAAAGCTCATATCTCAATTGAATCAAATAACAATAGTCTTAAAATCCCAGATTTAAAGTAAGCTAAATTTTCATGAAAATTCAAGTAAAAGATTTGGGGTCTTCATGGTTGAAAGGGACCATGAATCAATCCCACAAACCTTAGCTAACCAAGAAGAAGTATGAAGATATTTGATGAAGAAGAGAGCCTTTCCTTAATTCCCAAGCTAAACCTTCACTAGAGTTCTTGAGAGGAGTTCTTAAGAGAGCTTAAATAGATTCTAAGTGTTGAATGAATTTGAATGATAGAAGAAGAGTATAGGATATTTCAAGGGTTAGCAAGTCATAAACGTGCCTTGTAAGTAGCTAAAATTATAGGAAAGCTATCAACGAAACGAGCTTCAAAATGCTTTTAAGTGTCCCTTGAAGAAGATCCATGATCCATGTAAAGGACCGTACATCATGCAGAGCTCCCGTGAAGACTTTCTTATCCAAAATAAAGGGAACACAACATGGGAGGGCTTTACGAAAATGGGCATAACTTTTTGAAACTCAAAATTAGGTGAAAATGGATGCGTTAGAAAGCTAATTCAAAGAATTTCAATTTGGTTGGTCGTAGGCCACTTAGTGTTTTTTGTGCAAGGATATATGACCATCTAAAGTTGACCCTTCTACCGATTCAAATTAAAAATTAGTCAATGGATTGTGTTTGAACTTGGCTTGATGTATGAGACTCATGATGACCTTAAACCAAATAAATAAGCTTGTATTGAGGGCTTGAACGTGAATTTAACTTGAGCTTGGAGGTTTCATGCGAAGTTTTCTTAGAGCCCAAAAAGAGGATTCGGAAAGTGTTTGAGCGAGTGAATGAGAAGCTAAGTATTAGAATAAGAACAAATAGTAATTAAGGAGTATAAACTAATTAAATAGTATCATGACCCAGACTAAGGGTCTAGGAGTAATATGGTGAATGGGAACCCTAGAGTCCCCAATCAAGCCTCAAAGTACACATATTCACATCATCTGTTCAAAAACGTACATGAAATAATAAACATATAGTTATAAGGGATGGGAAAGTAGGATTCATGCTATGGGGATATCATAGGAGTAGGGATTAACATGTACTCACATAGCACATAGCACATAAAAACTAAGGAGCAGGAAAGTATGACTCACTCTATAGGGGTAATACGAGACTTAAGATCTTCCACATTTCCACATCAAAACATACATACTTATCATAATACTCATAATAAATCCATAATAGTCATATCCAATAGATAACCATAATCTTGAACTCCAAATACAACACATAACATATATTCGTACAAGAGTCTACAAGATGTCCAACAATGACTCTAGTCATAAGATGGGATAAGGGCCAAGACATATCCCGGGCTCACTCTCAAAGTAAAGATAACATAAGTAAAAGCAACATAAGGTAGAGGAATGGTAGCTTGTCCTAGGAAGATAAGACTCACCACAACAAGTATCTCAAATCAAATCTGGTCTCCCAATGGTGGGTGAAAATAGTCTCCGGTCCCTACATGGTTAGATCATGTATGAAAAAGTATGTCTTAGTACATTTGAATGTACTAAGTATGTGAGCATCCAATGCATATGACTTATCAAACCTGCATTCAGTGTTAGCTGAGAAAAGCACATAAGATAAAAAAAGTATATATCCAAAGAATAGTATATAACAATATGCCATGAAATTCATGATTCAAGAAATGCATAATGCTCATATATAGTGGGGATGGGACATTAACCTACATTCAAACTCATGCGAGCTATTACATGAATCTGCCCGATGTTGATCTACCATCGATTAGAGAATATTATTTTTCAAGGGTAATCTACACCGCACCTTACGATCCATTCATTTTTATATGGTGGTCACCTTCCTTATGATCCGGTCATTTCAAAAGGATTCTCGTGTCATTTCTAGCGAGTCATACCTCAACTAACGAGATGAGCTTCAGATCTTTCTGGCACATCATGCCTTAATTAACATGATGAGCCTCAGATCTCAATATATATGCTAGCACATAGTACAAGAGAAAGAAGAGGACCCTTGGGATAGCCTAACACCTCAATCTCATCGGTGTTAAGTCAAAACATCCCACAAGAATACTTATACATATACATGCTTTCAAAAGAGATGCAAGTTATTTCAAATCCTTTAAATGCATATTTAGGCTCAAAAGCCAAACACATTTCATAATCATTCGTACTTGGGGATCAAAAGTCAAATCATATAGTTCAAAATCATAATACTCATGTATAGGAATACCTCATTCACATATATGAGATGGTGCAAGCACCCAAAATGTTCAAAGAGCCATAATCATAGACATTTATGTGATCACATTCTTGTCATAACCATAATCTTTATTAAAATCAATTACATAAATATAATTGGGTTAAATCCACTTCATAATTTTTCATGAAATCTAATGTACATGAATGCATATGCTATGAATAATATGAGAGTAGCATGGGTAATAGAGATTTAAACTTAAATCAACAATTCATTATGAAATTTAAGTAAAGAAATAAGTAAAATTCACATTCGAATCATAATATAGGTTACCGATGTACAAATCAAGCTTTAAAGGGACACACACTTCCATAGCTTCATAATCTCAATCACAAACCAACATATTAGGGATTAAAGTAACTTAAAATGATAGATAAAGTACAACTCACAAATCAATTAAATTTAACAAATCATAATAATGTAAACCCATATTTAAAGTAAGTTAAAATTTCATAAAATCGAATGAAAATGGTTTTGGATCTTCTTGATTGAAAGGGACTGAAACAACCCCAAAAAGTGCTCAAAAATATGCCTCGAAAATACCCAAAATCATAATTTCTGTATATCTCAAAATTCATCCGTAATTTTAAAAATTCGACTTTATATTCTTGATCAGGGGTCAAATAGAGTGGGAGATGGCTCTAACACCAATTTTAGAGTGAATAATTCATAATTTTGATTTTTCAAGTTTAATGAAAAGTAGTGTCCAGGGGCGCGACACGCCTCCGTGTATTTTGCTGCCTAATTTTTTTGTCCGACCAAGGCTTTTGAGTGTTGGGCCTAAATGTTCCCATATGTGAAATTTCCTATACTTAGCCATATTTTTTATTCATATCATACAAGACATTCCTTAATACTCACTCAAACACTTAGGCTTATATTTCTCTAAAAATTCAAGTGTCAAAGCCCTCTCTGAATCTTAAGGAATTCAACAAAGCTTCAAGTCTCCATCTCCAACCTTTATCAAGTTTTTCCCCAAAGCTAAGGTTTGTGGGTTTGTTTCATGGG
>JAOTQJ010140070.1:0-25470 GCA_025642045.1 Solanum sejunctum | reverse complement strand
CCATGATGCCCAAGCCTTCTTTTACTTAAAATTGCATAATTTAAAGTTGATTTACTCATGGGTCTCATCTATTATGAATTTCACTGCACACCATGTGGGATTTATGAAATGATTTTTGTTTTAGCATGTTTTGAGTTATGAATCTAAGATCTAATGTGAGATTTGATGAAGAATTTTGATGTATATTGCTTGAGGGTACTATAAAGTATCTATTGATGGTTTTACATTGAATCTTCTAGCATGATAACACTCTTGAATTGCATGGTTTTACACTAGCACTATACACCCGCCAAGTGTGATAAAATATCCGGTTATGGGTTCTAGAGTTGTTGAAGGTCTAAAGAATGGCATATGATTTGAATGACTTTATGATGATGATAAGAATATTTATATGAGTTATTTTTTTATGAAAAAATATCTATGGTGTTGTAAGTAGATTGTTGGGTTCCCATGTTTGTTGTGTTCTGAAGAAAATGGAGAAGGCCATCCCTTGATGCTTGAAATATAATGGTTTGATGAGTTAGTTCAATGATTCCTATCAAGAAGGTAATGCCATAAGGTAGAATTACTAATTATCCCTACCAAAAAGATCATATCATAAGGTATGGACATCCAACTGAAAAGGTCATGTCATAACGTAGAATGACTAATAGTTTCTACCGAAATGGTCATATCATAAGGTATGGAAACCCTATCAAAAAGTCCATGTCATAAGGTAGAAAGATCGATGGTTTCTACCAAAAGGATCATATCGTAACGTGTGGATATTCTATCAAAAAGGCTATGCCGTAAGGTAGAATGAATCACGGCTCCTACCCAAAAGATTATATCATAAAGTAGAAGACATCTTATACTACTTATCAAAAAGACTATGTCGTACGATAGGGATATTGGTAACACTCTCCAAAAAGGTTATACCGTAAAGCGAGTGGGGGCCATTTAGCCCATTTCATGAAAGTTGGTAAAAAGGGGTTGAACATGTATTCCATATTGATTTCACATTCCTTTATCATGATTTACAAGCATGTTTTCCCTTAAGAATTGATCATGCATGTCATATTGATGTTATACCTATCCTTGCTTATAATTTATGCATTTCGATTATGTTTCCTATCCCTTGCTAGCATTGTATCCTACATACTTAGTACATTCAAATGTAATAATGCATACTCTATGCCTACATGATGTTATAATGTAAGAATCAGAGCCTTAATTGATTATTATCCTCCTCGCGGCTAGTACAATCTCTCTCAAGCTCTTTGGTGAGTCTTCCATTTCGGGGACAATGTCTATGATCTCATACTTTTTTTGAGACTACCTTCTTTTATATATATATATTGACTATGAGGGTAAGCCTGGTAACTTGTCTTGGCCCCCGTTCTTAAATATGTAGTAGAGGTGTTGTTAGACATGTCATGTGTAATATTATAAGCTTTGACTCTCTCTTGTCTCTTGTTGTTTATTATATAAAAGATCTACCTAGCCTCAGTTATCCCTATTTAGTATCTCTTGTTATTATCTTATTGCTTCCACAAGCAAAAATATGTAATAATATGTTAAGAGGCTTGCTTTGGGTCCCTTTGGGTTCCTCTTGCATCGTGTCACATCTAGGCCCTAGGTTGGGTCTGACAAACTTAGTATCAGATCACTAGGTTGTTAGATCCTTTGAATCTAATACGCCGCATCGATTAGAGTCTTATTCATGGTTATGTTGTATCATAACTGTGAGCAGGAGGCTCTGAGACATTTCAGGAGATGTTTCCTTTCTTCATGATCTAAGTCGTGATATAGAGTTAAAGTAAGTTTTTCACCTCTAAAAATTATTCTTTGCCATGCTAGTTGATCATGCCTAACGCAAGGGGAAGAAGATCCCACACTCCCGAGGGACAACTGGCACATGGAGAACTTTGAGATTCTCTCACGTTGCTTGCACAAGTTATAGCTAACCAAGCCAATCAAGGGGCTCAAGCCCTTCATGATCCTGCCCCAAGATCTAGAGTGAGAGACTTCATAAGGATGAACCCACTGGACTTCTATGGATCAAAGGTGAATGAAGTCCTACAAGAGTTTATTGATGAGATTTATAAAGTATTGGCCATCATGGGTATTAGATCGAAAGATAAGGCAGAGTTTGCGGTTTACCAACTCAAGGGGGTAGCACAAATATAGTTTACTCAATAGAAGGATGGACAGGAAAACAATAATGTGGTTCTATGGAAGGAGTTTAAGGTGACTTTTCTTAATCAGTTCTTCTCTCTTGAGCTTAGAGAGACCAAGATGGTGGATTTTATGAATTTGAAGCAAGGGTCAATGAGTGCGAAGGAGCATGCACTTAAGTTCAACCAATTCTTTAAGTATGATCCTTACTTGGTTGCTGACCCAAGGGCTAGAATGAATAAATTTGTGATGGATGTTTTCGATTTAGTAAGTGAAGAATGTTGGTCTGCTATATTGATTAGTGATATGGAATTGTCCCATTTGATGACTTGTGCCGAACAAATAGAGGAGGGAAAGTTGAGTAAAAAGAAGGATAATAAGGCCAAGAGGGTCGACTTGATGGTGGCTCCCAAGGTCTAGAGTCTGACGATGCTCCAAGCAAGATGGTCGCTAAAAATGGGGTATCAAACCCAAGGCCCCAAAGAGATGATGGAGTGACTCATCCTAGATGCCCAAAATATGGGAGAAAATATGGTGGTACATGTTGGAGGAACACAGGTGCATGCTTTGGGCGTGGGAAATGGGCAACAAAATTCTGGATTGCCCATATGCTCAGAACAAGGGTAAAGATGGTTATTTTGACCAAGGGGATGCTCTAAAACGTAATCGGTTCTATGTTCTTCAAAGGAGGCAAGAGGTAGATGAGGCACCCAATGTTGCTACTGGTATATTAAAGTTTCTTTGACTTAGATATGTGTGCATTGGTAGGTCTGGGTGCCACTATTCCCTTTATTATTCTTTTGTTGCTTGTGGCCTTTTTGTGTGTGTCCCGAGTTGCTATGTGAATCTTCTGGTGTTTACCACTTTGTTGAGTCTATTGTTGCTAGAAGGTTCATAAGCACAGTTTCATGGTCATGTTGTATCTAGGTCTTGCCTTGTGATTTTGTTGAATTGGATATGGCGAGTTTGAGATCATGCTTTTGGAGTGGATTATTTACATACATGTTGTGTCTCCTAGTGGACCCGTACTTAAGTGGGAGGTGGTAAAAGGTAGCAAAAGAGGTAGGCCCAATTCTTGTCTTAAAGTACAATTAATCTCTAAGGATTGCATGTATCGTCTTGTGAAAATTAGGGGTGTTGAACCTAAGTTATCTTGTTTATTGAGTTTTTATTGGTGGTAGATGAGGCCTTGAATGTCCTTTCTGATATGTTGAATTTTGGATATTGTCTTTTAGTTTGCTACTACACCGACTATGTCTATAGGTCTTAGAATAGGGTTTCTAAACCCTACCTTGTTATGTTTGTGGTGTTCCTTAGTGTTGATATATTGGATTGTGTCTAGAAGTGAGGACGATCTTGTGAATCATTTTACCATGATGTTGTGAATATTGATGTACGTGAGGTTACTTGTGAATCATGGGAAGTGGGAGCCTTTAGAATAACAAGAGGATAGTTGGAGAAGTTAACCGATGGGCTACGTTAGTAATGAGAATGGGTGAAGTTGAGAATGGTTGTGTAGTGGTTCCGCCTTAATAGGGTTGGAGGTTTTGGGTGAAAGAGGGTAGAGTGGAGGTTGTCTCCCAAGGGGAGATGGTGGTTTATCTTACCAAATGAACTATGTGTGTTTAAGCTTGGCAATTGAGTTCATAGCTTGTGGGTTCTTATAGAGTGTTGAAAAAGCTTGGTAAGATTGCATGCGAATGGGAACTTGCCTATAGGTATGGGTATGGTTTGTCCTATTTTTCATGCTTCTAAGTTGAAGGGGATGTGTTGGCGGCTCTAATACTATAGAACTCTTTGAAGTTGTGGGTGTTGTGGTGGATAAGTTGGCTTAGGAGAAGGTCTCGGTAGGAATATTAGATGAATGAGTGGAAAAGTTGATTAATAAGGGTGTAATGTTTGTCAAGGACCTTTGGAAGAATCGTCAAGTCGATAGCATCTCTCGGGGAGCCAAAGTAGGCATGAAGGAGTAATATCTGTACCTCTTTCATTCCATTCAAGCTTATAATATCATGTCAAACCCCTTTTTTGTGATTTCATGCCTCATGTTCCAGCCCTAAGTCATTTGCATGCATTCATGTTTACGTTGAAAAAGTTCATGGTGATTTCACACTAATGTTGAGATTTTAAAAATGGTATTTTAAAGAGTATTGTTGCATTCATGTTGGGGCAGACCCCTCCATGATTACTCTTCTATTTTACGTTTCTTTGACATTCGAAGATGAATGTTTCCAAGGGAGAGATATTAAAATGACTCCAAAAAATGTCTGAAGATGTGCCTCGAACATGTGCGAAATTATAATTTTCATATATATCAAAATTCGTATTTCAAAAAAATGACTTCATATTCTTGATCAGGGGGTCAAATTGAGTGAAAAATGGGTCTAATCCTGATTTTAGAGCGAACGATTCACATTTTTGATTTACCAAGTTTGACGAAAAACAGTGTCCAGGCATGTTAGTGGCATGATGCGCCTCAGTGTATTTTGTTGCCCATTTTTTTGTCCAGTCCAAGGCTTTTGAGTCTTGGGCCTAAGTGTTCTCATACGTGAAAATACCTATACTTAGCCATAGTTTGCCTTCATATCATACAGGACATTCCCCAATACTCACTCAAACACTTAGGCTTATATTTCTCTCAAACTTCAAGTGCCAAAGCCCTCTCTGGGTCTTAATGAATTCAATGAATCTTCAAGTCTCCATCTCCAACCTTCATCAAGTTTTTTCCCCCAAGCTAATGTTTGTGGGTTTCTTTCACCCATGATGCCCAAACTTCTTTTTTACTTAAAATTGCATGATTTAAATTTGATTTACTCATGAGTCTCATCTACTAAGAATTTCACTACATACTATGTTGGGGTTTATGAAATGGTGATTGTTTTAGCATATTTTGAGCTATGAATCTAAGATCTGACGTGAGATTTGATGAAGAGTTTTGATGTATATTGCTTAAAGGTATTACCAAGTATCTATTGATGATTTTACATTGAATCTTCTAGCATGATAACACTCTTGAATTTCATGGTTTTATATTAACACTATACACCCCGCCAAGTATTTGATAAAATATCTGGTTATGGATTCTTGAGTTATTGAAGGTCTAAAGCATGGCACATGAGTTGAATGACTTTATGATGATGATAAGAATGTTTAAATAAGTTATTTTTTTTATGAAAAGGTACCTATGGTTTTGCAAGTAGATTGTTGGGTTCCCATGTTTGTTGTGTTCTTGAGAAAATGGAGAAGGTCATCTCTTAATGCTTGAAATATAATGGTTTGATGAGCTAGTTCTATGATTCCTATCGAAAAGGCCATGCCGTAAGGTAGAATAACTAATGATCCCTACCAAACAGATCATATCATAAGATATTGACATCTTATTGAAAAGGTCATGCCGTAAGGTAGAATGACTAATGGTTTCTACAAAAAAGCTCATATCGTAAGGCATGGAAACCTTACCAAAAATGCCATGCCATAAGGTAGAAAGACCAATGGTTTACACTAAAAGGATCATATCATAAGGTGTGGACATTTTATCAAAAAGGCCATGCCGTAACGTAGAATGAATCATGGTTCCTACTCAAAAAATTATATCATAAAGTAGAAGACGTCTTATACTACCTATCAAAAAGACTATATCATACGTTAGGGGTATTGGTAACACTCTCCAAAAAGGTTATACCGTAAGGCGAGTTAGGTCGATTTAGCTTATTTCATAAAAGTTGGTAAAAAAGGGTTGAGCATGTATTCCATATTGAGCTTACTTTCCTTGATCATGATTTACATGCATGTTTTCCCTTAAGCATTGATCATGCATGTCCTATTGATGTTATACCTATCCTTGCTTATAATTTATGCATTTTGATTATGTTGTCTATCCCTTGCTAGCATTGCATCCTACATCCTTAGTACATTCAAACATACTATCGCATACTCTATGTCTATATGATATTACCATGTAGGAACCAAAGCCCCACTTGATTATCCTCCTTCACGTGGCTAGTACGATCTCTCTCAAGATCTTTGGTGAGTCCTCAATTTCGGGGATGATGTGTATGATCTCATACTTTATTTTAAGACTATTTTCTTTTATGTATATGTTGACTATGAGGGTGAGCCCGGTAGCTTGTCTTTGCCCCTGCTCTTATCTATGGAGTAGAGGTGTTGTTAGACATGTCATGTATAATGTTACATACTTTGACTCCCTTTTGACTCTTGTTGTTTATTATATAAAAGGTATCCCTAGCCTCGGTTATCCCTATTTACTATCTCTTGTTATTATCTTATTGCTTCTGCGATCAAGGATGTGTAATAATATGTTAAGAGACTTGCTTAGGGTCCCTTTGAGTTTTCCTTGCACCGTGTCACGTCTAGCACGTAGGCTTGGGTTGTGACAGGTACCAAGAATCAAAACACACATACCTTGATTAGGAAGATCAATTTGAGAAGAAACTATCTTGAAGTTGAAACCTCAATTGAATCTTATCTTGAATCTTGAAGATGAGACTTGGAGAGAATTTTAAAAATAGAATTTTAGAGAATGAGTATTTTCTAATGAGAATGAATTGTAATGAAAGAGTATTAGATGATTTAGGAGTCTACGCAAAGTGAAAAGGTCATAAAAGACCCTTATAATAACCCAAAATTACGTAAGGACTATTAATGACACGAAATATAAAAATTCGTATAGAGCCCTGCATAGATGAATTCTACGAAAACGGGCATAAATTCTTGATCCAAACTCGAAATTAGGTAAAACTGGATACATTGGAAAGAAAATTCAAAGAGTTTTAATTTGAAAGGTTGTGCAGCACCCATTTTGATATGGAATAAGAGATATGGGAAGAAGAGGTATGCTCATTTAAAGTTGACCCTTTTATCGGTTCTTCTGAAAAGCTTAGCCAATTGAATTCCTTTGAACTTAACTTGATGAAAGAGACCCATGATGGCCCTAAACCATATACATAAACTTGTATTGAAGGCTTGAAAATGAATTTAGCATGGACTTGAAGGTTGCATAGAGATCCTTCGACTAGAGCTCGAAAGGAGGATCCGTGAAGTATTTTGAGCAAATGAATAAGAAGCAAAATATTTTGGAGTGATATGAGGTGACATCAAAAGCTTAGAACTAATTCTAATGGTTAGAGAATTATCCCTAATTAAATGTAACTTGGAAAGATCATTCCAACCTTTTTTTATCCTTATGAAGCCTGAATACTTGCAAATTTCTGCCAAAAATGAAATTTCTAACCTTCATTCGAGCTTACAACTTGTGGGGTATTACATTCTACCCCCTTGGATCATTCGTCATTGAATGAGAAACGAACTAGCTTGAATAGATCAAATCACACATGAACATCCCACATGAAAACATAATGCAGTTCTAAACATCAAAGTCATGAAGTCTATTAAACTACATCAAAACACTATTCAAAACTAATTTATGAGCATGTATGCATGATATAACATAAGAACATGGAAATGGAAGAATCGGACTATTTGAGAATGAAGAACATACTCCCTTAGGCCCGTGTAGAATATAATTTGATAGTTAGTAGCATCACATCAAATAAAAATACACCCCAACACCATTCCCATGAAATCCTCTTGCATAGGCAACAATTTTCAGTCAATTCCTATCCCCAAGAATATGAATGCACTTATGACATAATAAAGCCAGAACATAAAGAGGCATAAGGATAGGCTTGAGAAACCAACACCCAAACAACACAACAACTGACCCATTAGGCTCCAATATCAATTTGGTACGATAAATATAAAATCAACCTCTACCTATAATTTCCATAATCTAAGGGATCTAATACATACTAGTGAGTGCAACCCGAGCTCTCTCTCTTCCTCTCCTAGCGGCTACTGAACAATCCCTCCTTGTGTGCCCAACCTCCCCACACTCAAAGCGACCATCTCTACTAGCGTTACACTCTCCCATATGCATCTTGTCACACTTTTGATAGGTTCCTTCTTGTTGTGTGGTACCAAAACATTACTCAAATCATCATCAATTCGAGCCCTCTTAGCCACCCTAACACTCAACTTAATCTTTTATCCTTCAATGTATTCAGCATATGTCATAAGTTTGGAAATGTACATCTCCCTAATAAGCATGGCCATATGATACCCTTTCAGAACCAATTCAGAGTTCCCCAAAAAAAATTTGTGCATTCGTGCATGGGGTTTAGTCACCACCACAAGAGCATACTTTGAGAACTTTGTAAATCTGAGGGCATACTCCTTCATACTCATTTTACCCTATTTGAGGTTAATAAATTCTGTTAGCTTGACCTCCTTAAGTTCAAGAGGAAAGAAACGGTCAAGAAAGGCAAACTTGAACTCTTTCCATTCAACCCTTCATCACTTGCTCACTCAACCAACCATTGGGTATACCATACTTGAGCCACATCCTTCATCTGATAAGTAGCTAGCTCGGCTTTCTCATTTGAAGTCACCCCCATAATAGTCAACACCTTATAGAGTTCATTAATGAAGTCTTAAACATCCTCATTAGCCTTTTATCCATAAAACTTCGAAGGATTCATCAGAGTAAAATATCTCACTCTAGCAGCCGGAGTGGGAGATGAGGAGGGAGGTGAGCTTGTCTAGCTTGGGTGGTCACCACTTGGGCAAGCATGGCAATAGCAGTACGAAATTAACAATGAGTGACTAGCTCTCCCATTGGCTATTGAGGAACTTGGTCCTTATTAACTGGGGCCTACCTTAACAAAGTAGCTCATGGAAGCACTTGTAAGGTAGCAAAGACATCACTAGGGTTATAAAACCTTAATACATGGTCCAAAGCATGACAGAAGACATAAAGAAGTGAGACAATTCCTAGAATGCTATCATAGCCTCTCACTCATAGGTATGATGAACTTCACACCCATGAATAAGACTCTACTCGATGCAGCATGTTGGACTTAGAGGATTATTTTGACATCTAGTGCTTTAAAACCATCTTTGTCATGACCTGGACCAAGGTTCTAGGAGTGACATGGCGAATGGGAAATCGAGAGTCCCCAAATAAGCCTTAAAGTATCCATATTCACATCATTAGTTTAGAAGCATACATGAAATAGTAAACATAAAGTTCTAAGGAATGGAAAAGTAAGACTCACACTATGGGGATATCATAGGGGTAGGTATTAACATGAATTTACATAGCACATAAGAACTAAGGGACAGGTAAGTATGACTGACTCTATGGGGGCAATATGGGATTTCGTATCTTCCATATTTCCATAACAAAACATATATACTTATATTAATTCTTATAATCAATCCATAATAGCCATATCCAATAGATAATCATAATTATGAACTCTAAATTCAACACATAGCTTATATTCGTACAAGAATATACAAGACGTTTAACAATGCCTCTAGTCATAAGAGGGGACGAGGACCAAGACATGTTCGGCCTCACCCTCAAAGTATAGATAACATAAGCAAAAGCAACATAAGGTAGAGGAATAGTAGCTTGTCCTAGGAAGATAAGACACACCATAACATAAACTTTTTTTATGTTGACCTCGCATCGGTTACATAAGTTTACTTGTCAAAGGTAATCTACACCATACCTTATGACCCAATTATTTGGTATGTGGTGGACACTTTCCTTACGACCCGGTCATTTACGAATGATTTGTCATGCTTCATCTAATAGAATGAGCCTCAGATCTTTCTAGTGACAGGTCATGCTTCAACTAATGGGATGAGCCTCAGATCTCAATATCTATGCTGGCACATAGTTCAAGAGAAAGGAAGAGGACCCTTAGGGATAGACCTAATGTCTCCAATCTTATCAGTGCTAAGTCAAAATATCTCATGAGGATACTTATATATATACATGTTTTCAAAAGAGATACAAGTCATTTCAAATCCTTTCAATGCACATTTAGGCTCAAAAGCCAAACATATTTCATAATCATTCGTACTTGGGGATCAAAAGTCAAATCATAGTTCATAATCATGATACTCATGCATAAAAATAGCTCATCCACATATACAAGATGGTGTAAGCGCCCAAAATGTTCAAAGAGCCATAATTATAGACATCAATGTGATCACATTCTTATCATAACCATAATCTTTACCAAAATCATTTACATAAACATAATCAGGCTTAACCCACTTCATATTTTTTATGAAATTCAATGTATATGAATGCATATGCTATGAATGAGATGAGAATATCATGGGTAATAGAGATTCAAACTTAAATCAATAATCCATTATGAAATTCAAGTAAAGGAACAAGTAAAATTCACATTTAAATCATAATATAGGTTATCCATGTACAAATCAAGCTTTAAAGGGGATATGCACATTCATAGCTTCATAATATCAATTGCAAACCATCATATTAGGGACAAAAGTAACTTAAAATCATAAATAAAGTACAACCGACACATCAATTGAATTTAATAAATTATAATAATGAAAACTCATATTTAATATAAGTTAAAATGCCATGAAATTGAATGAAAATAATTTTGGGTCTTCTTGGTTGAAAGGGAACAAGAACAAAATCCCACATACCTTGCTTAGGAAAATGAATTTGAGAAGAATCTAGCTTAAAGTTAAAACCCCAATTGAATCTTATCTTGATTCCTGAAGATGAGACTTGTCAAGAATTTTACAAATTGAATTCTAGAGAATGAGTGTTTTCTAATGAAAATGAATTGTAATGAAAGAGTATTAGCTCATTTAGGGGTCTAGGATAGGTGAAAAGGTCATAAAAGACCCTTAGAATAATCCAAAATTACGTAAGTGCCATTAATGATACAAAATTTAAAAATTCGCATAGACTCCTACACAGACGAGTTCTACAAAAATGGGCATAACTTTTGATCCAAACTCGAAATTAGGTGAAAAACCTGATACGTTGGAAAGATAATTCAAAGAGAAATTTAATAGGTCATGGGCTACTCAGTTCATTTTGTGCTATGAGATATGCTCATAGTTGACCTTTCTATCGGTTCTGGTGAAAAGCATAGCCAATGAAATTCCTTTGAACTTGACTTGATGAAGTAGATCCATAATGAACCTAAACCATGTACATGAGCTTGTATTGAAGGATTGAAAATGATTTTAGCATGGGCTTGATGGAGAACCCTCGACTAGAGCTTGAAAGGAGGATTCGGGAAGTGCATTGAGCAAATAAATAAGACGCCAAATATTGCGGAGTGATATGAGGTGACATCAAAAGCCTAGAACTGATTTGGGAGGTTAAAGAATTAGCCATACTTAAATGTACCTTGAAAAAACCATGTCCAACCTTTTTTCATCCTTATAAAGCCCAAATACTTGCAAAATTTCTCCCGGAAATGAAAGTTCTTGCCTTCATCCAATCTAACAATTTGTGGGATATTATATTTTCTCCCCCCCTCCCCAAGGATCACTCGTTCTCGAGTGAGAAATAAACCAGCTTGAATAGATCAAACCACACATGAATAGCCCACATGAATAGCCCATATGAATAGATAATGCAATTCTAATTATCGAAGTCATGAAGTCTATTAAAACTACATCAAAACATCATTCAAAACTAATTTATGAGCATGCATGCATGTTATGACATGAGAATATGGAAATGGAAGAATCAGACTATTTGAGAATGAAGAACCTACTCCTTTAGGCCCAAGTATAATATAATTTAATAGTTAGTAGCATCGCATGAAATAACAATGCACCCCAACACCATTCCCATGAAATCCTTTTACATAGGTAATAATTATCAGTCAATTCCTGTCTCAAGAGTATGAATGCACTTATGATGACATAATGAAGCCAGAATATAAAGAGGCATAAGGATAGGCTTGAGAAACTAACACCCTAACAACAAAGTAAGTCACCCACTAGGCTCCAATATCAATTCGGTATGATAAACACAAAATCAACCTCTACCCATCATTTTGCATAATTTAAGGGATCTAATACATATACTAATGAGTGCAGCCCGAGCTTTCTCTCTTCCTATCTTAGTGGCTACTGGACAATCCCTTCTTGTGTGTCTAACCTCCCCACACTCAAAGCAACCATCTCTACCAGCCTTACACTCTCCTATATGCATCTTCTCACACTTTTGACAGGTGGGGAATGAGTGTCTTTCCTTCTTGTTGTGTAGTACCAAAACATTACTCAAATCATCATCAACTCGAGCCTTCTTAGCCACCCTAGCACTCGACTTAAGATTTTCTCCTTCAATTTGTTCAGCATATGTCATAAGTTTGTAAATGTCTATATCCCTAATAATCATGGTTGTATGACACTCTTTCTCAACCAATTCAGAGATCCCCGAAATAAATTTGTGCATTCTTGCACGGGGTCAGCCACTACCATAGGAGTATACTTTAAGAGCTTTGTAAATTTGAGGGCATACTCCCTCACACTCGTTTCACCCTATTTGAGGTTGATAAATTCTATTAGCTTGGCCTCCCTAAGCTCAAGAGGAAAGATATAGTCAAGAAAGGCAAACTTGTACTCTTTCTATTCAAACCTACCATTACTTATTCGCTCAAACAACCATTAGGTGTACCATACTTGAGCCACATCCTTCAACTGATAAGTAGTTAGCTAAGCTTTCTCCTTTTAACTTACCCCTATAATAGTCAACACCTTAGAGAGTTCATTAATGAAGTCTTGAGCATCCTCATCGTCCTTTGATCCATAAATCTTTGGAGGATTCACCCGGGTAAAATCTCTCACTTTAACAGCTGGAGTGGGAGCATGAAGAAGGAGGTTAGCCTGTCTAGCCTAGGTGGTCACCACTTGGACAAGCATGGAAATAGCAATATGGAATTCACTATGAGTGACCAGCTCTCCTATAGGCTCTTGAGGAACTTGGTCCTTATTAACTGGGGCCGGTCTTGATAGAGTAGCTCTTCATGTAGGCATCTTTTGTAAGGTAGCAAGGATATCATCAGGGTTAGGAAGCTTTAGTACATGGTCAAAAGAATGACATAAGATATAAAGAAGTGAGACAATTCCTAAAATGCCATCATAGCCTCCCTCTCATTGGAATGGTGCACTTCACATCCATGAATAGGACTATACTCAATGTGGCCTGTTGGACTTCGAGGATCATTTATAAACCTTGTGCTTTGATACTATCTCTGTCATGACCCATACCAAGGGTCTAGGAGTGACATGGTGAATGGGAACTCAACAGTCCCCAAATAAGCATCAAAGTATCCATATTCACATTATCGATTCGGAAGCGTACATGAAATAGTAAACACATAGTTGAAAAGGATAGGAGAGTAGGACATACACTATGGGGATATCATAGGGGTACTGAATAACATGGATTTATTTAGGATATAGCACATAAGAACTAAGGGGCGGGTAAGTATGACTCACTTTATGGGGGCAATACGAGACTTAGGATCTTCCATATTTCCACATCAAAACATACTTACTTATCATAATTCTCATAATCAATTCATAATAGCCATATCCAATAGATCACCATAATCATGAATTCTAGATATAACATATAGCATATATCAATACAAGAGTCTATAAGATGTCCAACAATACCTCTAGTAGTAAGAAGGGATGGGGCCTAAGACATATCCTGGGCATCCTCAAAGTAAAGATAACATAAGCAAAAGCAACATAAGGTAGATAAATGGTGGATTATCCTTGGAAGATAGGCTTCAGCATAACAAGTATCTCAAATCCAATCTAGCCATCTAACGGTGGATGAAAGTAGTCTCTGATCCCTACATGGTTAGATCGTGTAGGCAAAAGTATGCATTAGTATTTTTGAATGTACTAAGTATTCGGGCATGCAATACATATGACTTATCAAACCTACATTCAGTGTTAGATGATAAAAGCACATAATATAGAACGAAATATATATCCAAAAAAAAGTATAAAACAACATGCCATGATATTCATGACGCATGAAATGTATAATGCTCATATATAATAGGGATAGAACCTTAATTAACATTTCAAACTCATGTGAGCTATTACATGAATATGCCTAATGTTAACCTCCTATGGGTTAGAGAAGATTACTTGCCAAAGGTAATCTACACCATACCTTACGATCTGATCATTTCGTATGCGGTGGCCACTTTTCTTACAAACCGATAATTTTGAAAGGATTCTCATATTTTTTTCTACTGGGTCATGCCTCAACTAACGGGATGAGCCTTAGATCTTTATAGCAGGTCATGTCTCAAATAACAGGATGAGCCTCAGATTTCAATGCATATGCTGGCACTTAATTGAAGAGAAAGGAAGAGGACCCTTGGAGATAGCCCCGACACCTCCAATCTCATCGATGCTAAGTCAAAACATTCCACGATAATACTTATACATATACATGCTTTCAAAATAGATGCAAGTCATTTCAAATCCTTTCAATGCACATTTAAGCTCAAAAGCCAAACACATTTGATAATCATTCGTACTTGGCTCAAAAGTTAAATCATAGTTCATAATCATGATACTCATGCATAGGAATAACTCATTGACATATACAAAATGGTGTAAGTACCCAAAATATTCAAAGAGCCATAATCATAGACATTTATGTGATCACATTCTTGTCAAAACTATAATCTTTATCAAAATCATTTACATAAACATAATTGGGCTTAACCCACTTCATAATTTTCATGAAATTCAATATACATTAATGTATATGCTATGAATAAGATGAGAATAACATGGGTAATAGAGATTCAAACTTAAATCAACAATCCATTATGAAATTCAAGTAAAGAAATAAGTAAAATTTACATTTAAATCATAATATAGGTTACCCATGTACAAATCAAGCTTTAAAGGGCATATGCACTTTCATAACTTTATAATCTCAATTTCAAACCATTATTTTAGGGCTTAAAGTAACTTAATATCATAAATAAAGTACAAGTCACACATCAATTGAATTTAATAAATTATAATAATGAAAACCCATATTTAAAGTAAGTTAAAATTCCATGAAATTGAATGAAAATAGTTTTGGATCTTCTTGGTTGAAAGGGACCAAGAATCAAAACCCACATACCTTGCTTAGGAAGATGAATTTGAGAAGAATCTTGCTTGAAGTTGAAACCTAAATTGAATCATAGCTTGAATCTTGAAGATGAGACTTGGAGAGAATTTTTGAAATTAAATTCTAGAGAATGAGTGTTTTTGAATAAGAATGAATTGTATTGAAAGAGTATTAGGTGATTTAGGGTTCTAGGATAGGCGAAAATTTCATAAAAGACCCTTAAAATAACCCAAAATTATGTAAGGGCCATTAATGACACAAAATTTAAAAAATTCACATGGACCCTTACACAAATGAGTTCTACAAAAATGACCATAACCTCTTGATTCGATCTCAGAATCAGGTGAAATTGAATGCGTTGGAAAGATATTTCAATGAGCTTTATTTGATAGTTCATGGGACAATTAGTTCATTTTGTGCTAAGAGATATTCCCATTTAAATTTGACCCTTCTATAGGTTCTTGTGAAAAGCTTAGCCAATGAAATCCCTTTGAACTTGACTTGATTAAGGAGACCCATGATGACCCTAAACCATATACATGAGCTTGTATTGAAGTCTTGAAAATGACTTTAGCATGGGCTTGAAGGTTACATGGAGATCCTTCGACTAGAGCTTAAAAGGAGGATTGGAAAACGTTCAGAGCAAATGAATAAGAGGCCAAATATTGCGGAGTGATATGAAGTGACATAAAAAGCTTAGAACTAATTTGGGAGATTAAAGAATTAGCCCTAATTAAATGTACCTTGGAAAGAACATGTACAACCTTGTTTCATCCTTATGAAGCTCGAATACTAGCAAAACTTCTCCCGAAAATGAAATTTCTAACCTTTATCCGATCTTAAAACTTGTGGGGTATTACAAGGTTTCCTGTATAGGGGTCATACGGGCACTATAGGGATCACATGGACCTTTAGGGGTCACACGTACCGTATGGCCTTCCGTGGTGCTTCACTTAGCCCAAAAATCTTCACTAATGAAGTTCTAAGATGGTGATTCCATACTTAAAAACTTTTCACTCCAACATCTATACAGAGGACCATACAGACCGTGAAGGGTTATAGGATCGTAAAAGGTTCATGCGTGACAAGCCTTAGACAAAAATATGGTTTTCAAGGCCAAGGCTACATAACACAAGCCACCACACGGACTGTGTGGGGTTTATGTGGTGTGTGCCTTGGTCTCAAACTCCAACATAAGTCTAACATTCTACACACAAGGCCAAGGGCCACCTCAAGACTCCCCCACACGGCTTGTTGAGGTGTCTATAAGGCGTCACCTTGGTCAAAAACTTTTTGAAACCAAATTTCAAGCACCATTAAAGTCATACAAAATCCGAGTCCTTACAGTTCTAGACCCCACCAAGATCTATGATGCAGAGGCATGTATGGATGAATTGATATAACTCCCTTTAATTAGAGACTATGGATTCTTATGTTTCTATTTGTTTACTCTATGTATTGCTTATTTACCTTATTTATACTTATGATATGAACAAGAGTCTTGGATGGGGTGCCTTTGGGTTCCACATTCGCCTTGTCACAACTAGAACCTAGGTTCGGATCGTGAAATAATTCTACAATTTCTTGCAAATCATGAAGCATACCTTGAACTTTTTGAATCCCTTAGCTTTGGTACTCCTACCTCCCTTATGGTTAATAATGAAAAAGTGGGATGAAATTTAAATTGAAGGGAGTACAAATGAAGAATGAATATTTGATGTAGGTAAAGCCTACGTTTGGGAGTGTGTACACCAAAGAATGAAAGAGAATTTAAGTTTCAATATCTTATCGCACCATCTACTTCAATTGAAAAGTTCTTAGTTGAACTTATGGATGAAAGAACAAATAGGAAAAAAAATAAAGTGGTGCTAGCTCATCTTCTTTATATGTCTATATGATTAAAAGGAATGGCTCATGTCATGAATAGGACATATAATTTAAAGTTAAATTAATGATATAAGAGGGTTCTCAATGTAATATTGGATAGCATTATGGAGTTTTTAATCACTTAAGTTAAATTATATCCTATCTTATGCCCCTAGCCTATGTTTTAACATGAAAGGCTTTGGTGATTTCGTACCTCTTTTCGAAAGTAAGCACATTTGCATGATTTTATAATTCCTTGATATGAATAACATGATTCTGAATGGGATTCTCTCTTGTTGTGAGTGACATTGCATCCTTCTAGTAGAAGATGAAGTTTTAATTTTAATTGAGTTGTGTAAATAAAACAAATTGTATCATGAATTCTTTGAAAAACTCTGAACGTTGATGATATTAACTTAAGATGCGTGTAGATGTGCTTGATTGAATATTGTCCTTGAATTTGATTGAAAAGTGTGATTTAAATGAGAACAGATTTCAAAAAGATGATCTTCGCCAGTTGAACATAGTGAAATCAATTAAGTTTTTATGTGTGTATATAGTATGTTATTTTATTTTATTTGAATAGTAGTTGATTGTGTAATCACTATGTGATGATTAGTCCTATTTGTTGTTATGCTTAGTGAGTTCTTTGCTTAAGGACAAGTAATAATTAAAGTTTGAGAGTTTAATAAGTTGATACTTTACCAATTTATTCAACTCTTAAAAATAACTATTGATTTATTTAATGTTATTTGAAAGAATTATATGTAGGTATTCATTGAAAAGGAAAAAAATTAAAAATTAAATGTAAAAGTTTTCTATTCAAGATCGATGGAGAACATGTATATAGCAAAAGTATGCAGGTGCAACACACTTCAAAAGAAACGATATTGATGCACATACGTGGATGCAGTAGAAAGGCACCAGTGAATGCAGGAAAAATCTATGCACCTGCAATGTAACAAACTTTAAAAGAAAAGATATTGATGCACATGCATGCATGCAGCAGAAGGGCATCAACGAATGCAGGAAGAACCTATTAAGTTTGAACAAAAAAATAAAGCACATGCGTGTAGCAGACTTGGAACTTGCGAAATGCATGTCCAAGCATAATTTGGTTGATGAAAATTTAAAGAGCAAATTTGAATATTAAAAATAATGTACTTTGAGAATTTCCAAGATCAATTTGGGGATGTGTATAATTATAAGATATAGTTTTCTTTCCCAATTAGGGCATTCAACATTAGAGAGCATTATAGGAAAGAAATAATACATTTACTTTGCTTATTAAAGAAAAAAGTATCATTAGTGATACAACAAATATTGATATTAGTTTTTGTTGCTTATTATGCATGAATGGAGTGTTTCTACTTTGGTATAACTTCTATTTCCTTTACTATAAGTAGCTAAGTTATTTTTGCAATATCCCAAAAATTTTAAGCGAAGATTTAAACCATTCTTCATATGCATGCAGGGTCATACCGGGTGATTTTAAATTATGCATAGGTCTCAATTGCTAATTAAATAGTGTGATAATAGATTTGGACCATGAATTAAGGTCACAAGATGAATACAAAGTTGAGTTAGAAATATCTATACCAATTGAATTTTGATATATAATTTTATGAAAGTTCAACCTCCCATATGCATGTAGGTCCAAAACCCTGCATTGACTTTGTGCATATATGTTAAACTCCTTTTCTAAATATTTGAAGTGTATCATATGTGGTATAATGTCACAAGAAACTTCAAATATCAAGTCAAGCTCAAAATATTTCTATCGGCTAAGTTTTCACATGAGCTCATAAAAGAATCAACTTCAAAAAAGATCATATTTCTGAACACATAACTAGTTAGGTGAATCATAATCTGTCAAGTTAAAGGTTTTTAAGTCTTCTTTGCAATGCCACCAATTTTGTCTCATTTCAACAACAACAACATACCCAGTAATTTCCCACAAGTGGGGTCTGGGGAGGGTAATTTGTACGCAGACCTTACCGCTACCTCATAGAAGTAGAGAGGCTGTCTCATTTCGAATTTGGAATAAAAATTATAGCTATTTTATTAGAGCATGTTGAAATTGGGAAATTAGGTGAGCTGAATGTCAATTTCGTGACTTGCCGAATGGGTTTAGCGAATCACTAATTGAGCTCACTGAATGGAATAAAAAAACTTTAGAAAATATTATTTTAGATGATTTGAAGCTCTCATTCAGCGGCTCGCTAAATGATTTGGCGATGGAACCTCCATATTTCGGATTTGGCTAACAAAACATATTAAAAGGTCATTTGTTATGATTTGGTGATTTTCTTATGTTCCCAGAAAAGTATTTCAACATTGTACCTCAATTAGTTTTCTTAAGTTCATCTTATAACCTCATAACATCCTCATACGTTTAATAACTCCTAAAATTCCTAATTCTTCTTCTTCCAAAATTTAAGAACTTCAAGAAAAAGATTTCTCCAATTTTATAAGATTTAAAGGCTCAAAATTAATTCAATATTCTCTTTAGGAATCCTAGGATTTTGAATCAAGATTCTTTCCCAAACTCCATCTCCAAGAAATTTATAAAAGGATTTCTTAAGTTCAAACTGTAAGATTTCCAGTTCAAAACTTTTTTTTGATAACTCTTATTCTTCAAGGTATGTAAGGCTACTTATAGTGAGGAATTAAATTTATTCTTACATCCTAACAATTTAGTTAGCAAGATCAAAATTAGGATTTTTACCACAAAGTTTATAATATTTAAATTTCTACATTCTTCTATTATTGATTCTTAAGTTTATTATCAAAATTATGGTACTTCATATCATTAATGATCTTTGTTTCATGGTTCATGCTTATCATTATCACATGAGCCCTTTTTTACCGAAGTTAGTTGAATATCTTGAAATAACATTTCATATGCATGATTTACATAAATGAAGTAAGTTCAAAATTTTCAAGAAAATATATATCTTGCTTTATGTGTATTATTTTAGAAGAATTTCAAGGAAGTGTATTTTACATCATTATGCATGAATTTCAGAGTTTAAGTAAAGTCAAATATTTTGAGATATCATTTGAGAAGAGTTTAAAGAGGCTCGAATGGTTCCCAATGGAGTATATTTATAGTAAAGAGCATGTATACTTTTAAATAAAGCATTATCAATTTTGTGAAACCAAAATTCAGTTTAAAGAAAGTATGTTGAGCCAAGGCTATAAATATCAGATTTTTAGTTTTCTCTAAAGCAGGACACCTTTAAAGTTAGAGCATAGTGCATATTTTGGGAGAGATATTGATCGCCGATGAGGATGCGAGTTCAGATTACTTCAACCCCATAAACTATGTAGTCAGTGTAGGAAAGGATTATACATAATTCAGGTGACCCCTTATTTGCCTCTAAGAAGGTCTAGCAGATGGATCCATAAGTTAAGTTCATCGCCTTACTTTGGCAAGGTATTGGATGGCTTTAACAATGTAGGTAAGATATTGTATCATCACGAAACCCATAGTGATGGTTATTAGTTAGAAAAACTTCCCATAATTCATATATATATATATATATATATTATTTTATATCATTACATAACAGTTAAGAAGTTTTACATGTTTTCATCACGTTTATACCTTATTATCATTCAAGTTATTTTTAATTTCATTCATCAAGAGAATTCAATTAATATATTATTTTACTTAGATCTATTACATATTGTACATTCTATGTACTGACGTCATTGGATGCTATAGCATCTTATGATATAGATTGAGGTATTTATGATAGCAGATGCTCAATAAGATCTTTTTTAGTCAGCAGTTAGTGAGACCTCTTCGCTCAGAGGACTCCAGTATAGTTGATTTTTCTTATTTTCTTTTCTATCATTTTTAGTAAAATAGTCAGGTTGCCATAAGTCTTGTCTCAGCACCTATCTCAATTTAGTAGAAGTTTCATAGGTGGTCAAAGTTATGAGTTAGTTTAGTATTTTATATTTAGAAGTTTTAGCCATTATTATTATCATTATCATTATTATTTATACTCATATTTATTTCAAATTCTTGCATAACATGTTTTAAATGATTCTAAAGGTTCACTTTATAAAGCTTCCACTGGTATGTTTAGCCTTTCATTCAGTATCAGTTAGACTAAGAATTTTCTTGGGATTAGCAATGGCTTTCAAGTGCCAACGACGTTGTCATGATTCGAGTATAACACCCCAATTATTTAAGCTAGATTGAGTCATCATTCATATGATATAGGATTTTAATGGATAATTCTTATGTTAAAGTCAATTTCTTAGTGTGGAAATAGAATTGGAGATGATATAAAGTCGCAGTTCTAATGTAAGATTTTATAAGAGTTAGATGGACCAACGATCTTTAGGTTATATACATAATAGGATCAATTCTAAGTATTAAAGTATATTAGATGTGCTTTAGAGCCATAAGGGATCTTTAACATCAAATTAATTCCAAAGAAGTTCTACCGACTAAGTTTTCGTATGAGTTAATAAAATGGTCAAATTCAAATGACCATATCTTATAACGTATAACGCATTAGGTGATCCAAAATATATTAAATCGGAGATCTTTGAATTAACTTTCCAATGCATCCAATTTCGCCTTAATCAGAGTTCAGAGTAGAAAGTTATGACGTATTTACTGAAGACCTGCAGAGCTGTTTGAAGATCTGCGACAGCTTCGCGTCGCAGGCCCGGCGCAAACACTTTCTAGATAAGCTAAATGATATCATTTTATTTTATTTTGAAGGTATTTTTATCCTAAAACCTTTGGGGTCTATTTAAGGTCCCAAAACACATAAAATGTGAGTTCTTCCTCAATAAAATCCTCTCCGTCACTCCTAAACATAAACGCTCAAGAATCATCAAGAAAGTTATCAAGTTATGATTAACTTTCAAGATTCATCCTCAAGATAAGTTATTCTTCCTAAATTTTAATCTACCAAACCCAGATTTCTTCATTTATTCATGAATTCTTATAGAATCTTAAATCATAATTTGGGGTTTCAAGAAAACGAATTCAAGAATTCAAAGAAATAATTTCTTGATTCTGCGTTTTCAAGCATTAGGGTTCTTCATCAAGAACTCTAAAGATTCTAAGTCAAGAATTCAAGAATCAAAGAGAAGCCTTTTAAAAAATGTCTTTCCAAGTTCTTCCACTCTAAAAGTACTACTGAGATCGAGGATTTTCCCCCAGAAAGCTAGTATTCATCAAATTTCAATTGTAATATCAAATATCCAGGTACGCAAGGCCAAACTAAAAGCACTAATGTGACCATAGATGATCATAGAAGAGTTGAGAATCTAAGGAGTCTACATACATGGTTCTTGATTGTTTTTCTTGAAATTTATATACATTACATGTATTTTCATATGTTGATGATCATCATAAACTTGTTTTCTTAAAGTGAAACTTTTTAATGGGATATTTTATAAACCCTATATGTTAACTTTTGAAAGCATGCATGAATGAACCTAGGAATTGAGTCTAGAGTCTTGATTTGAGAATGTTAATTGTGATTGTTATTGGGACGGGAGAATGATGATAGGTTGATAGTACTTGATGGTCCTATGAGTCCCCATAAATGAACTCTAATGATTTGTCTATTCGATTGTTTCCTAATGATTGTTCTAAGCCTTGAGCTACTGATTGAGATATTGATTGATGACATGATGAGAGTCTTTATGAGACTAATTGAATGATGATCGCCTCCATGAGGCTGATTGTGATAGTTTGATTGGAATAGATCAAAAGCTTTATCGAGAGAAAAATGTCATTGGCCATATGTAAGTATAATTATCCTTTAAGTTTTGTAGAGCATAAAGGCATCAGGGATAGTCATTCATATTTAAATCCAATGGTGAGGCATATATCAAGAAACACAAACAAGTCAGATATCTTGTATTTGTATGCAAGAGAAAAAGAACTTCTAAAAGGTAAGCTTGCTTTGATTTCTAGTAGGGTGTGTTTGACATCAGACATGTGGACTTCATTAGTATCCAAAGGCTATATGTGTGTAACAACTCATTATGTGGGCTTAAATTGGGTTCTTCAGAAAAGAGTTCTGATTTTTCGTCATGTTCCTCCTCCACATTTGGGTGTAGCTTTAGGTCATTTACTAATTGATATTCTTAAAGAATGGGGAATCGAAAAGAAAATCTTCACCCTTACTTTAGATAATGCTACTTGCAATAATGGAGTGGTTGATGTTTTGAGAAACCATTTGTCTTTGATGCATTCACTAGTTTGTGAGGGAAAGTTTCTTCATGTTCGTTTTGGAAATCACATTCTTAACTTAATTGTTATGGCCAGTTTGGAGAAGGCTAATATAGCTATTGAAAAAATTAGAGAAGGTGTTAAGTATATCACGAATTCAGAAATAAGATTAGAGAAATTTGCAGAGTGTCTTAATAACCTTAATCTACCATGTTCCAAAAAGTTACGCCAAGATATGCCTATTCGGTGAAATTCCACCTATCAAATGCTTGAGAGTGTATTCTGTATCAACAGGCATATATTCGTTATGACTTGATGGATCCTGATTTTAAACATGGCCTTTTTGAAGATGAATGGAAAAAGATTCAAATTATAGCTACATTCTTGAGGTCATTTTATGACATTACAACTTTATTTTCTGGATGTAAGTATCCAACGGCAAATTTGTATCTTCCTAATATACGGAGAATTGAAATGTTATTGGAAGAACACAAGAATAGAAGATCCAGTGATGAAAGAGATGGCTACGTCAATGTTAAGGAAGTTTAAGAAATATTGGGAGTCATATAGTATCATTTTATCTGTAGTGATGGTTCTTGACCCTTGATATAAGTTGAATTTTGTTAAGTTTTGTTTTTCAAAGCTTGATGTTGATACTGCTGATCAAAAAGTGAAGGTTATCGAAGATAATTTACAGATATTATTCAAAGAGTACTTGATACCTCCAACTATAACCTCATTATCAAAGAGTATGGTTGTAGTAGTAGAAATGAATTGGCTGATTCATTCGAGGAGTTTGATATGTTTCAAAGTCAATTAGAATCAAGTACAGGTAAAACTAAATTAGACTTATATTTGGAAGAAGCTATCTTGACCTCAAAACAAATCCAAATCTAGATGTACTTGGCTTTTGGAAGGATAACAAACTAAGGTATCCAGAACTTTCAATAATGGCACGAGATATTTTGAGTGTGCTCATCACTACAATAGCCTCTGAATCTGTATTTAGCATAGGAGGTCGTGTCATTGGAAAGTTTTGAATTTCTATACTTCCTGCAAATGATGAGGCAAAACTATGTATTAGAGATTAGATTTGTAGACAAGAAGGTAAATTAATTTACATTTGTTTTGTTTCTTTAGAGAATTTGCATTTAACACTGCAATGACTTATCTTTTGTAAATTGTTTAAGATCTTGATGGATCTGATTCCGATGAAGATGAGATTGATATCGATCTTCGACCTTATGTTGAAAAACTTAAAGAGTAGCTCACCTTTCTTTTACGTTTCCCTAATACTTTCTGTTGTTTACTGCAAATTTCTGGTGAATTCATTTAGCTTATTGGTCCTTAAACATAGGTGGTCCTCTTCTTCATCTAATAGAGACCCTGAAATGTCTGATTCTAGTGCTCATCAAAGGCAGTTACAACAGCTTTTTTATCTTCATGACTCTGGTTTAGATCAGGCTTTTATTGATCTTCTGCACATTGCATGATAGACATAAAATTGTGAGTCATATCTCGGATATGTGTTTGTGTTTGTACAGTGGTATATATGTGTGTGTCTGTGCTTTCCTTTCCTTAAGGACGAGGGTCTGTCGGAAACAACCTCTCTACTTGCTTAACCAGGGAGAAGTTTCGTATACATTTGTGTAATTATACTTGTTATGTTGTTGTATATATGTGTGTTTTTGTGTGTTGTGCTTTTATAAAGCAACAACTATTGAGTGCTTGATGATGGCATTTCTCAAAGATCCACTTGAAGTTTGTGGAACGAGAGAAAATATCTTATCGTTTTTAGGTTGTAGGATAATGTTGTTTATTAGTCTAAAACTGGATAGCCGTTTTGGCTCAAGTAAATACATTTATATTGGAAAAGAAGGAAGTGCTCATTTGAATGTTTTGGTGTCTTGTGCCTGTGTCTCTTGTTTTATGATTAAAAAGATAAGCTTTTCCTTTGTCTTTAGTTGGTGAAAGGCTGCAAGTGTTTTTGATGTGGCAAAACATGAACAAATTTGTTGTACAATAGCTTAGCTTTTTAGTAACTTCATTTCCAATTTATGTTTTTGTTATCAGCTAATTGAAGAAATTCCAGCCACCACTGGAACAGCAGCCATGGGAACAGCCACCATTTCTAGAAGCCACCATTGTTGAATTCAACAATGGCTGCAAAAGTAGCAAAGTTGAAATTGAATTTTTC